>CAUYPK010153183.1:0-75761 GCA_963574355.1 Loris lydekkerianus
GCCCTGGCCAAAAAAAAAAAGAAAAGAAAAAAAAAGAAAAAAAAGATACAGGAAACCACCCAAAATTAATGTATGATTTAGTGAATTACTACAAGGCAATTGTTTTAATAACCCCACCCAAGTCAAGAAACAATTTTGTCAGATAACCTGGAAGTCACAAAATGCCATCAAAGTCTCTTCCCTAAGAATAAACACTTCTTAAGTTTACAAGTTTATATTTTTATAACCAGCTAAATTCTCAGGCTCAGCTCAATGCCCAAATGCTATGCTGATTATAAAATTTATAATATCAACCATCACAAGAATCAGATAATACTACTCCCATAAATTCCCACTGACTTGGAATAAAATCCAGAATGCTCACCATGGCTAGCAAGGCACAACAGGATCAAGCCTTTCCTCTTGCTTCTCAATATGCTCCAGCTATTGTAAGAATTGCCTTTATGTTTCTTCAGCCCACAAAGCTCATATCCACCTCAAGGCCTTTGCACTTGCATGTCCCCTCTGCCTGAAATGGTCCTCCCACACTCTTCTCTGGTCTGACTCCTTGCCATTGAAGTCTCAGCTCAACTGTCACCTTCCCTACAGTAGTATTCCTGTCAGATAACTCCATTTTTTTCCCTTCATGGTAGTAACCACTTTGTGCAATTATCCACTTTATTTATTTGTTCGTAAATCTGCAGCATGGGGCCCATTAGCTTTACAAAAGGATAAAATGGTCCTGTTACTCCTTTAGCCCCAGTGCCCAAAACAACGCTCAGAATGTATTGGCTCTCCCAGGGGTCCTCAAACTTTTTAAACCAGGGGACAGTTCACTGTCCCTCAGACTGTTGGAGGGTCGGACCATTCTCACTGGGGTTAGGTGATATCTTAGGGTGGTTTTGCTTTGCATTTATCTGATAACTAGGGATGATGAGCATTTTTTCATATGTTTGGTAGCCATTTGTCTATCTTCTTTAGAGAAGATTCTATTCATCTCTCTTGTCCATTGATATATAGGATTGTTGACTTTTTTCATGTGGATTAATTTGAGTTCTCTGTAGATCCTAGTTATCAAGCTTTTGTCCTATTCATAGTATGCAAATATCTTTCCCATTCTGATGGTTATCTATTGCTTTGGTGTTGTTTGTTTAGCTGTATAGAAGCTACTCAATAATTAAATCCCATCTGCTTATTTTTGTTGTTGTTGTGATTGCCATGTAAGTCTTCTTCATAAAGTCTTTCCCTAGGCTAATATCTTCCAGTGTTTTTCCTATGCTTTCTTTAAGGATTTTTATCATTTCATGCCTTAAATTTAGGTATTTTATCCATCTTGAATCAATTTTTGTGAGTGGAGAAAGGTGCGGGTCGAGTTTCAGTCTTCTACATGTGGATATCCAGTTCTCCCAGCACCATTTATTGAATAGGGATTCTTTCCCCCAGTTCTTGTTTGGTTATTGAAGATTAGGTGGCTATAAGGTGTTAGTTTCATTTCCTGGTTCCAAATGTCTATGTCTCTATTTTTGTACCAGTACCATGCTGCTTTGATTACTATGGCCTTCTAGTACAGCCTTAAGTCTGGTGTGCTGATGCCCCCAGCTTTGTTTTTATTACTAAGAACTGCCTTATCTATGCAGGGTTTTTTTCTGGTTTCATACAAAACAAAGAATCATTTTTTCCAAGTCTTGAAAACACAATGTTGGTATTTTAATAGGGATGGCACTGAATCAGAAGATTGCTTTGGGAAGTATAAACATTTTAACAATGTTGATTCTTCCCAGGCATAAGCATGGTATATCCTTCCATTTGGTAATATCTTCTGCTATTTCTTTTCATAGGGTTTTGTAATTTTCTTTGTAGAGGTCCTTCATCTCTTTTGTTAGGTATATTCCTAAGTATTTCATTTTCTTTGAAGCTACCATGAAGGGAATTGTGTCCTTGGTTAACTTCTCATGTTGAGTGTTATTGGCATATATAAAGGCTTCTGTTTTGTGGACATTGATTTTTATATCCTGAGACATTGCCAGGCTATCCAGCAGGTCCAGAAGAGGGGAGAGCAGGACCAGCCTGACTCTGTCCCTGGGGCTGAGCGGGATGGCCAGTGTCAGTGGCCAGAACAGGAACACACAGAGCTGGAGTCTGTCCAAGCAGGAACTCAACTCAAGCAGCCACTTATATAGAGCATGGGGAAGGGGCAGGGAAAGGAGGCGGGGGATGAGGTACAGGGCCCAAAGGTGATTGGCTGTATCTAGGTAGAGGCAATTTCAGGCGGGGCCTTGCTGAGTCTAGGAAGTAGCTCTATGGATCTACTTCTAGTCCAGGCTGGGGAAGTTGCACTAGGCCTCAGGCACATGGCAGGGCCCAACAAGACATTACTGTATTTTTTGATCACTTTCAGGAGTCTTGTGGTTGAGTCTTTGGGGTTCTTTAAGTATAAAATCATATCATTGACAAAGAGGCAGAGTTTGACCTCCTCTGCCCCTATTTGGATGCCCTTACTGCTGAATTCCCTGCAATAAACCTTATCTTGGTCATCTGTGTTCATTTCCTAACACAATGTCTGGTACTTTGAACATTCTAAATAAATGTTCAGTGAAAGAAATGCATGATCAGGCCTGGCAAAAGCCAAAGTATCTTGAGCCATTCATATGAAAAAACAAAACAAAACATGAAAATGACTGACAGTGAGAAGATTAGGATAGTTTACTACCACAGGTGTATGCACTTCTTGCTGAAGCACTGGCCACTGTGAATGGCAAGCCCTCATGTATTTTATGCACAATAATGTGTCAAAAGTAATTATAAGATATTGCAAAATTACCTATCAAACAACTGTGGTCAATTTAATACAAATACACTAATAACCCCAGCATTTTACCACCCCTAACTTACTAGATGAGCCTTATGATCAGCCCTATCCTCAAACACTTGCAAGATTACCTAATTCCCCAGACCCTAATCTCCAGAAATCATTAATATGATTCAGCAGATCTCCAGTGGGGGGGGCTGCATGTTAAACAAGCACTCCAGGTGATTCTAATGCCCTCTAAAGCGTGAGAGTCTGCTTTAAAGACTCTCTTAATTAGATTTGCACTTTAGAACTTTCGCTTAGGCTTCAGGGTGTAGAATCAACTAGAAGTGGGCAGCAATATCTTACCTCACCACGCAGCCCAGTGCTTAGAGAGCGACACAGAGGGCCGGCGCATGGGGCGCCCTCTGCCGTCCCTCAGCCGCTTCGTCCTGGGCCGGGCCCTGGGAGGCCGTTTGCGACTGCGCGCTCCGAGGCCTACGGAAGCCGCCCCCGGCGCGTACGAGCGCGCAGCTCAATACAGGAAGCGGAAGTGGAGCCTCGCGCCCTCAGTGAGCGCCGCTACCCCATACCCTGGGTTTTGCCGACTCGCGGAGTTGCCGGAAGCGGAAGTTGGTAAGGGGAGGAGCAAGTTGTCGGGAAAGTGTCGGGTTGACTTCGAGGTCTTTGAGTTCGCGTCGTGGTTGCCTGAGCAGGTAAAGCGTGATTGCGAGACCTCGAGAGCTGTGCTGACTTGGCTCTAGCCGGCTTACGGCTCCAAACCCTCGCCGAGGGGCGTGGTACCCTGGTGCTCCGACTCTCTGCCTTGCAGAGCTCTATAGCCCGGGTCCCTTTCCTGGAGTGAGGCTCAGCCCGGCTCCCCTTGTCCCCGCAGACTCCCGTCATGGGCAACACGAGCAGTGAGCGCTCCGCGCTGGAGCGGCACGGTGGCCATAAGACGCCCCGGAGGGACAGCTCAGGGGGCACCAAGGACGGGGACAGGCCCAAGATCCTGATGGACAGCCCCGAGGACGCCGACCTCTTCCACTCAGAGGAAATCAAGGTGCGGGATACGGGGGAAAACGCCTCCCCTTGACTAATGTGTTCCCGCCACATCCCCTTGAAAATCATGAAAACTAGGAAGAGAGGTGGCGCTTCCATCGGTGCGCTTTAAGCCAGACGGCCCTTCTGAGAGCCCTCTGAGCGATCCAGGAACCTGTGTCTAATTACTGATATGAGAAAGTCACCCTGAGGGAGAACTTCGTTTAACATCATTAAGGAGAAAGCTCTGGGACAGAGTTTCAAATTCTTAATTGAGTGGAGCTAGCAGTAATTGAGCCCAGATCTCTGCTTTTCTCTTAGGTGTAATTAATTTAACCGCCCTGAGGAATCTTCCTTCACCTTTAGGCACACTGGCATTTTTGTAAAAGTTGGTTTAAGAGTTTATTGTCCATTTTTAGATAAACTGGAACACACGTGTAAACGGAATACAGTGGAGTTGAACAGCTGCCTGTAGTTGCCACAGGTGTTTAGTTCTGCCTAACACTTTTGATCCACTCTGCTTATTTAGAGCAAGCACAGAAACTCATTCGACTTCTGGAGGTCAGTGGGTGAGTGAAGTGTCAGTCTGGAGGAGGCAGCCAGCAGCTACTCAACTTTTCAACTTTGTTGTTTAAATATGACTTAAGCAGGCATTTTACAGGCAGAAAATGACTTCTTCCTGCAGTCTGTTTTCGTTCATTGAAAATTAAAATAATACAGGTGGCACCTGTGGCTCAGTGGGTAGGGCGCCAGCCCCATATACCGAGGGTGGTGGGTTCAAACTCGGCCCGGCCAAACTGCAATCAAAAAATAGCGGGGCGTTGCAGCCGGCGCCTGTAGCTCCAGCTACTCGGGAGGCTGAGGCAAGAGAATCGCCTACGCCCAGGAGTTGGAGGTTGCTGTGAGCTGTGTGACAGCAGACACTCTACTGAGGGCGACAAAGAGAGACTCTGTCTCGAAAAGAGAAAGAAAGAAAAAGAAAATTTTGACTCCTGCTTCAGCCGCATTCCTGTTAACCACCTTGATAAAATTTGTTTCTAATCTCAAGGCCAGGGCCAAGGACTTGTAGTACTCTGACAGCTGATACTGATATGGTATATCCAAAAAGAGCTAATTCCTTAAAGGAAAAAGAAGGATGAAGATGTCCTGTGCACAATGTATTTTATTAGTATCCAGTTTCATGTTAATCGTCATTGTCTCTCAGGGTAATTGACTGGCAACTCATTCTACCTTTCCTCAGATTTTTTTCCTCTTGTTTCCATCACATAACTGTCTCACACCCTCACTTGGATATTAGGTTTGAGTCTATTAGAAAGAACCTGCTTTTATTTGCTTCTTCATGCTGTGATTTGAACTTGATTTCTAGATTTGATGTATTCTTTAAAAGTCATGTTTCTCCAATGACTCAACATTCCTCCCCTCGGAAGTAATTTTGGTCCCAGAAAGGCTATTCAAGAAATATTTGTTGTTCTGTTGCTGTTCCAAAACTTCTACAAGACATGTTTAGCATACATGTAATGTATGGAGAATGATTTTACATAGCATACATTCTCATTTCATCAGAATTTTCTGAGTGATGTAGCAGACACGTAGTAGAATAACCCAGCTATCAAGAAAAGTCATGGATTCTTTTAACTACACTAGGATAGTGTTTTGAATACAATTAGTTATCACATCCTTGGTGTAAAGTGATTCCAGTCTGTTCTTTAATCTGTAGATTTTGCTGGAATTCAAAAAATTTTGGCTACAGGCAGCGCCTGTGCTCAGTGAGTAGGGCACTGGCCCCATATACAGAGGGTGGCAGGTTCGAACCTGGCCCCAGCCAAACTGCAACAAAAAAATAGCTGGGCATTGTGGCAGGCGCCTATAGTCCCAGTACTCGGGAGGCTGAGGCAAGAGAATCGCCTAAGCCCGAGAGCTGGAGGTTGCTGTGAGCTGCGATGCCATGCCATGAGGGTGACAAAGTAAGACTCTCTCTTAAAAAAAAAAAAAAAAGTATGCTGCTTTTAGATAAACCCTGCTCAGTATTTGAAATGAAAGCGCTAGAAGTCCTGTTTAACTTCATTTTGGGTCTCTCCCAGCTTCCAGCCTGAAACTCCTGCTCTTTTAAGTTCTGGCTTCTGACTATGAAAAAATGTAGAAGGTCCATAACCACCTTTGGTTGAATGAGTTTCTCTCTTATTCTGGAATGCCTCAGTTATAGGGTGCTTTCCACACTGGAAGTTATTGTTTACCATAATGGGTGGTCTGTCTTTATTTGTCTTTTTTCCCTCAACCCTGGATAGCACTTAGTAAATAGTTTTTCCCTTCCTCAGAACCTGAATTTGCTCTAGAATTGTTCCTAATTTTCATTTACAGTCGTACATCACTTAATAGTAGGTATACGTTCTGAGAAATGTGTTTTCCAGTGATTTTTGTTGCTATATGAATATCATGGAGTGTTCTTACACAAAACTAGAGGTGTAGCCTAGTACACACCTGGGCTGTATGGTATACTATTGCTCCTAGGCTACACACCCACACAGCATGTTAGTCTACTGAATTCTGTAGGCAGTTGTAACACAATGGTAAGGATTTGTGTACCTAAACAGATAAAAAAAGATACAGCAGAAGTATGGTATCATAATATTCTGGGACTGTTGTCTGTCACTGACCAAGATGTCATTATAAAGGCATGACTGTGCTTAAAATCTTGCTTAATTAAGAGAGGAAAATGATATTTATTAAGCTAGTTTTGTATATGTTTCACTCTCTTCTTAGCGGGTTTTATAGTTTCCACTGGAATTTTGATGTAGACTTCTTTAATGACAATAGTACCTAAGTATTATTAAGTAAGTTCTCAACTGCCTATCAGACACTATTCAAAGTATTTTACATGGACGACCTTTGCCTTCGCTGCAGCCTTAAAAAATAGCTATTTTGGTGGCTGGCACCTGTGGCTCAGTGAGTAGGGTGCTGGCTCTATATACCGAGGGTGGTGGGTTCAAACTTGGCCCTGGCCAAACTGCAACAACCACCAAAGAAATAGCTATTTTTATTATCTTTATTTTGCTAGAGGAGAAACTGAAGCACCACTAGTAAGTTACTAAGACTGAATATGAACCCAGGTAGTGACAGCTTGTCACTATTAGCACAATTAACAATTGTCAATGTTAGAGTAACTGTTGCTGAGCAGTCACTAATGGCTTCTTGTCCTGAATCAACTGCTCTTCTTCTAGGCTCCAGAGAAGGAGGAATTCCTGGCCTGGCAGCATGATCTGGAAGTGAATGATAAAGCTCCCGCCCAGGCTCGGCCAACTGTATTTCGATGGACGGGGGGTGGAAAGGAAGTTTACTTATCTGGGTCCTTCAACAACTGGAGTAAACTTCCCCTCACAAGAAGGTAATTGACTGGGCATTGTTCACATAATTGTCTTAATCCATGGATGGTCTTGTTTCTAAAAGCTCCCTGTGGGTGAATAGAAAGATTGTTTTTCCACTCAGCATCCACTTTATAGAAACATCCTACATAGGATTCAAATTGCAAATCCAAGCAGGCTCTAGATTTATAGTACATCTTTGAGGAAACAACATCTTTCAATGGTGTTTCTGTGTCACAGACATCTTTCACTTCACATACTCAACTATATATTTATCCAGTCAGGACTTCTCAGAAACACAGACATCTATCCCTTATATAGTGAGAGATCACTGGGCTGGGAATCTTAGAGACCCAGATTTGAGCCCACAGTGGCTGTGCTAACATTCACTTAACATCTGGGGCCTTGGGGTTCCTTTCTTTTAAAAAGTAATGTTGGGGGCGGTGCCTGTGGCTCAGTGGGTAGGGCCACCGGCCCTATATACCAAGAGTGGCAGGTTCAAACCCAGCCCCGGCCAAACTGAAACAAAAAAATAGCTGGGCATTCTGGCGGGCACCTGTAGTCCCAGCTACTCAGGAGGGTGAGGCAAGAGAATCACCTAAGCCCAGGTGTTGGAGTTGCTGTGAGCTGTGTGATGCCATGGCACTCTACCAAAGGCGATAAAGTGAAACTCTGCCTCTAAAAAAAAATTTTTTTTTTAAGTAATGTTGGACCATGTGATCTCTAAGTAATGGTGTATTACTTTTGTTTAAAAGGTACATGCTATGTAGGCATCATTAGCAAGTATATAGTAAGACACTTTATTATGAACCCTAACATGGACTTCTGTCCCCAGCTGTCAATGAGAAAGTATCTTTGCTAGTATGTACTATTGAGGAAATGAAGGGAGAAGTCATGCCCCACTGAGCCAGCCTCATTTTTGTCAGGGGCAGCCTGCTTTTTGGTGGACACCTAGAGGAAGAGGAAGGCACTCAGCATAGTCAGGAATAAAGTAACCAAATCAAAGAGCTTTCCCAGAATCCTTTTGTAGTAGTTACATAAGTTTCTTTAGAGAACCTTTATGCCTCCTATTAAATTGATCCCCCTTCTCCTGTTGAAGGCAAACTGAGAAAGGTAAAAGGTAGCTTGCTATTTATCTTGTGTTGTCATCCTCTTTGGCACCCAGGGCTACTCAGTATTTTGCAGGCAAGCTTCAGAGGGACAAATGCCTGTTTGTTGACTTTTTAATGGCATGTGGATTCTTGGTATTTGAGCAGAGTGAGTTTTCAGGAAAACCTCTTACATTGCTGCTTTCTTGTAGCCTTAAGATTGACATCATTATACTGATGTCAATCTTATAAATGGGTTAAAAATGTTTATTCTCTTCCAGCTGAACTTTTAGTTTTATATGGAATGTTTTGTTTTCTTCCACAGCTAGTTTGGCAAGTAAGCTAAGAGGGCAGCCTGCTCAGATGAAATCCTCTGCTTCCTTTTTCCTTGCAGCCACAATAATTTTGTAGCCATCCTGGATCTGCCGGAAGGAGAGCATCAGTACAAGTTCTTTGTGGATGGTCAGTGGACACACGACCCTTCTGAGGTACTCTCCCTTCATTCCAAACAGATCACCTTCCCTTAGGGATTATTACCAGGTCCCTTTGCCCTGCTGGTAAAAGTCTTTGTGTGTGGCGGAACTAGGTAGCAGCACTAAGTGTCAATTGACAAAGTTGACTAAGATGAGCAGGGTGGCTAGCCAGGAGATAAGGTCTTCCATCGAGGAATTCAAGTCCTCTAAAGAGTCACCCTGAAGACGTTCCATGTTATGATTTCTGCCTGTCTGTCTCTTCCCAGCCAATAGTAACCAGCCAGCTTGGCACAGTTAACAACATCATTCAAGTGAAGAAAACTGACTTTGAAGTATTTGATGCTTTAATGGTGGATTCCCAAAAGTGCTCCGATGTGTCTGGTATGAACACAGCTATTTTATACCACATGTCTGCAGGTGGGGGCTATACAATCTAGAAATCCTCTTGCTTCTCTTGCCTCTTACTCTTGAGCTAAATATATCCAGTCAGATGGACATCTATAGCTCCCTTAAGAACCACAAAACTTTTAATTCCTGACACTGTCAGGTCATTGAAATTTAGCCCCATGGGAGCTATAAGTCATTTTCTGATCATCTCAAGTATACAGTAGGTCTGCTTGGCCACAGAAAATAGACATTGTAAATGGAACAAGAGCTTGATCTTGTGTTGGGCAGGGCTGAAGAGGCCCTGGAAGGTCACATCAGGTCAGTGACAAGACAACACTGGGGGGCACCTGCCAGCTCACTTCCCCCTCTTGGTGCCTAAAGAATTTCAGCCTGACAAGTGATAGATGGACACTTCAGTGACCTTGGGCATGACTTGTGTGGTTTATTAGCACCTTGTCAGAATCCCTTCAGGGGAGAAGGCAGCTAACCATGGGCAACAGGCTCCACAGCACAGCTCTCCTCTGTGGTAACTTGCTCAGTACAGTCCTAGTCAGACCTGCCCATCTTCCAAGAGTCTTTCAGTCATCAAGGTATCAATACATTGCCTTCCATTGAAATCCAGAAGAAACTATCTAGAACATATTATATACAATTCTAGGGAAAAGATGGCCTCACTGCCTCTTCCTGTGAGGCTTAACAACTCCTGACCCTGTGGGAGGCAGTGAACAGATTCCCTGGGAGCATGTCTGGCACGCTAAGAAAATGGAGTCCATGGGGTTTACAGGAAGACTTTTTCATCATCGCCTGGCTGGGCCTGGAGGTTCTGCCAGCAGGATCTTTTATTGTTACCAGTTTAGAAATCACAGTGGTAAATGGACCTCAGTGAGCTTGCTGTGGCTGACAGGTCAGGTTGTTGAGCAAGTCTTGGAAATCCAAAATTAGTGTGCTTTCATCTGGATAGCTAACAGATCTTTTAGAGGTATCTTTCTTCCTCAGATAATTGGGGGTTACTGATAAATGTAATTTTAGGCCACACACCAAAGCTTTATGTCAAGTTTCTACAGTGTAGGTCACCTAGAGAAAGTTTATCCCTTGTTGCTGATAAGCCACCTTTAAGCACTCTGCAGACTTCTGTCTGGACACTGACTTCCTTAAAATACCATTATGGCTCAGTTTTCTGCACTTAATGCTTTTCTCAGGTTCTTGCTGTGATGTGGTCAGGTCACATAAAGGAGGCCTGTGCCCTAGAAAATGACATTGGGGGCATTGGCAGAGCCAGGGCATGTCAAGTTTATGCTGGACCCATCCAGGGATCTGACAACTAGATAGAACCCATCCCACATGTTCTTTGGTAATGGCTCAGTACCTTCTAGTTGTCCAAACATCACTAAATGAGCTGCTTCTAACACTACAAAGCACACTCTTCTAGAAGCTTCTTTATCAAGCAAGACTTTGGGAGGAACTTGAGTGTAATTGAGTCAAAGAGCCCTTAGAAATCAGGCTTTCAATTTTTTCTTTTTCTTTTTTTTTTTTTCATTTTGAAATTTGCCAGCGTCTCATATAACCTGTTTTTTCCCTCTGCCTCTATGTAAACAGACTGCCACTTTTTCTGTTTTATTCTGGCTGGCAGTGCTCATAACTTGGATTTAGCTATTTATCTTTACTTGAGCTTCTTTGCCAGTCCAGCCTGAAGTGAAAAGGGAAGCATTATTCTGCCATGAGGGTAAGATTAGGTTAGGTAATTGAGAACAGCCTCAGACTTGCTGGCTATGTCACAACTTCCCTCTCCCACCAGGGCCTCTGAGTTCACTCCTGAGTGTTCTGCCAGTCACCCCGATTGCAGAAGGGTTTCTCCTTTCCTCTGCTCTTCACCCTGGGAGCCTGTGTATCCTTCAAGAGGACATAGTCTGTATTGAGGGGATCAAGAGACAAGGAAGACTAGATGACAGCACTGTACACTAAATAAGGCTATTCCTAATTGTCAAAGTAAATATGCTGTTACCATGTCCCAACAGAGCTGTCCAGTTCCCCCCCAGGACCCTACCATCAGGAGCCCTACGTCTGCAAACCAGAAGAGCGGTTTAAAGCACCACCTATTCTCCCTCCACACCTGCTCCAGGTCATTCTGAACAAGGACACAGGGATTTCTGTGAGTATAGGCATCTGCTCCGACTGTCCTCTGTGGTCATGTTCAGCTGCTCCCCTTCTATGCAGAGCAACTGGTGAACAAGCTCAGTGTGTATAGCCTAGCACAGTCTGCTTCCATGTGGGGACGGGCTGCTAGCAAGACATTCCAGGGTGCAGTGCTGCCTCCCTGTCTTGCAGAGTCTCTGTACTTTTCTTGCCCTTCACTCCTGCCTCGGCCTAAGATCCATTGCATTTAAATTCCACAGTAAAACACAAAACCGCCCCGTCTTAGTAAGCTGAATTTTGGAGCTCCTCCTCTGGCCTCAAATTTTAGAATCTAGTTTTAATCACTAAATTGCTTTTAGAGACATCAACGCTTCTGAATCAAAATTGGGAGTGTGTGACACATTTCCTATAGGAAATTTTACTACATGGAAAAAGGAAGTGTGTCCTTGTGGATCCCAAAGAGCAACTAGTTATTCCTCTGTGGCTTAATTTTCCATTTCCTGGAGTGCCTGGTCCATCTAGCTCTGGAATGCACAGCACAGCCATAATTCAGGGTAACTAGACACCCTTCAATGTGTCTAGGCCACCTCTTAAGAGCCACACGTTTATAAAGTGCTAAAGTGACCACAATGCTGTGCAGAACTCCACGCTGAGGTGGAGGACACAAGTGCTGAGATGAGGAGCAGGAATTCCCCCATAGCAGTCACTGTGGGCTGCTGAGGCAGAGTCTCAGTATTTCTTGCCCCATCCTGATGGGACTTGCCTTTCTTGGGGTACCAGGTTCCCTGCAGCCCCCATCACTCCCCACCCTCCCACCCCTGTGCCAGGAGTCCCCAAAACACATGCCTGACCCTTGGATTGGCCTTCCCAGTGTAGGCCAGGAAAAAAGCCAGGGGTAAGGACCAGCATGCCTTCAGCCCCTGGGCCTACTGTGTTTCAAGCACGACATTGGCAACATCTCAGCAGCAATAGGCGAAGAACTGCAAGGACATTTACCTTCTATCTTCAGAGTACTTGGGTCAGGCTACTTCTCTTAATACTAATTTTACAAAGGTTAATAAAGTAGATGACTCTCAGTTCCCTGCTAAGCTAATAAGGGTTTATTTTCTTTTTTCTTAGAAAATAGAGCCGTCATTGGCTGGTTTCTCTGATGGAAACCGCTTCTGGGGATAGACCAGCTAAGAGTGGCCCAAAGGGTCTGGGTCAGGAGCCTCTGTCCAAGGCAGCACTGAGTGTAACATGAATTTTGGCTATAGTTCGGATACTAAAGGACTAATGTTTATTGTGTCCAGAACATTAGTCTGAGTACTTTTCATGTATTGTTATTTAAGCCTCATAACAAACCTATGAAGGTAGGTACTATTATTATTCCCATTTTATAGATGGGGAAACAGACACAGAAGAGTTAAGTAACATCCTAAGAGAGTAAAGTCCACTGTCATAGAGATTTTCAGGAACACAGTACCTTGTTGTTAGCATTAGTCACCATTCTATACAATTGACCTCTTGAACTTAGTCTTTCAGCCTAATCAAATTTTTATATTCTTTGACCAACATCTTCCCACCCCTACCAACCCCAGTCCCTGAAAATCAAAATTCTACTCTCTACTTCGGTGAGCTTGTTTTTTTCAGTTTCTACGTGTAAGTGAGATCATGTGGTATTTGTCTTTGTGTCTGGCTCATTTCATTTAGCGTAATGTCCTCCAGGTTCATCCATGTTGTTGCAAGTGGCAGGATTTCCTTAATCTTAAGGCTGAATAATACTGCACTGTGTATATGTACCACCACATGTTCTCTAGCCCTTCATCGCCCATTAGTGGACAACTATGGGGATTGTATATCTTGGCTGTTGCGAATGTTGCTGTGTGAACATGGGAGTGTAAATATCTTTCTATATACTAGTTCCATGTCCTTTGGATGTATACCCAGTACTGGGCTTGTTGGATCATATGTTAGTTCTAGGTTTAATTATTATTATTATTATTTTTTTTTTTTTTTTTTTTGGCCAGGGCTGGGTTTGAACCTGCCACTTCTGGTATATGGGGCCAGTGTCCTACTCACTGAGACACAGGTGCTGCCCTCTAGGTTTAATTTTTAAGTTTTTTAGTTTTTTGAGGAACCTTCATCCTGTTTTCATGGTATCTGGATACCCTGAACTATGCACTAAGAGTAGATTTTAAATGTTCTCACTACAAAAAGTACATGAGGTAATGCTTATGTTAATGAGCTCAATTTAGCCAATCCACAGTGTATCCATATTTAAAACATGTTGTACATGTGTATCTGTTAACTTTTAAAATTAATTTTTAAAAAACTCCCAGAGTCAGCTCAGAGCCCATGGCCCAGTGGTTAGGGCCCCAGCCACATACACCCATGCTGGTGGGTTCAAACCCAGCCCAGGTGCTAAACAACAACGACAACTACAACAAAAAAATAGCTGGGCATTGTGGCAGGCACCTGTAGTCCCAGCTACTTGGGAGACTGAGGCAAGAGAATTGCTTAAGCCCAAGAGTTTGGGGTTGCCATGAGCTGTGACGTCACAGTGCTCTACTGAGGGCGACATAGTGAGACTCCATGTCAAAAAAAACAGAGTCACATAGTAACAGGCTGAGCAAGCATTCAAATAGGGCAGGATGGTGCCAGGTCCTTGGGTAGATGGCGCTTTTACCTGCCTCCCCTCACAACTATCCCAGCAGGGCTCTTTGGGCATAATCAGCCCGGCCTCTGGGATCCAAACCCTAGAGGTTAAGTGTGATGCTCAAAATCTGGCAGCCAGCAATGGCCAAGCTGGAGCTAAGATCTGGCTTTCTCGCTGCCCATTTCCACGTTGCCTCCACCTTCCTTATGGAAAAAACCAGCACGCACAGAGAACTTGGGGGATTCCAGGCTGCTGTGTCACGATCGTTCCAAACCTCAGCTTGGAATCACTACAGGGCTTATGAGGATGAAGCTTCCTAGACTCCCCCCAGAACCCACCTCCCCACCCCCCATGGCCATGCATGGTTGTGTCAAGGACAGCTCTAGCCTCTTCATTTACAAAGATCTGTTCACACCTCCTCAGAAGTCCTGCACCCATGATGGTAGAACCATAGTTTTGGGTTGACCCCATCTGTTTGGGGGCCCTTGTGTGGCTGTGAGATCTTGAGGCACTTTGGGCCAGGACTGCAGAGTGCCTATTAGGGTGGAATGACCTTGAATACACCCTTTCCTTTGGAGCAGGGATCATGACCAGAGGCCTACCCACAAAGTACCTCCACAGAGCAATTGCCCTACACTTGTTTTTCCTTTGAATTAGCTTTTTTAAAAGTTGGGAGTAATACAAGGAGAAAATAAATCCCAATTCTGGGCTTCTTTTAAAATACAGAAAGGTGTGGCTCTAAGTGTCAGCCCTATGCAAGCTTTGCAGTGGTTCTCAACCTTACTAATGCCAAGACCCTTTAATACAGTTCCTTAGGTTGTAGTGACTCCCAACCATAAAAGTATTTTTGTTGCTACTTCATAACTAATTTTGCTACTGTTACGAATCATAATGTAAATACCTGATATGCAGAATGTATTTAGGCAACCCCTGTGAAAGAGTCATTCGACCTCCCCAAAGGGGTTGTGACCCACAGGTTGAGAACCGCTGTTTTACAGAGTAATGATGTCCCCCCTCCCAGCTATCCATTTCACTCTTCAGGTTCACTGTCTGTGTCTTACAGACATAAGTTTGGAATCCACTGCTCCGGAGTGTAGTATCTGTGTTCTCTGATAGTGCCTTCAACGGGCAACTCTCCTCCTTGCCCATCCTGCAAGAGAACAGAATCAGGGCCCACACTACAAGTCCAGGGTCAAAACCTGACTGAGACACAAACCTGCTTCCAGCAGGCATGCAGGGCGCTCCCTAAGGGTCCGAAGGCACAAGCCTCTCATCCCACCTCTCATCTTAGACAAGCCCTGGCACTGCCCGACTTAGGAAGAGAGGTTGGCATAAGAGCCTACCTCTTCTCTGATAGCCAGTGCCATGAAATAAAAACTGAGAATCTTGATTTCCAAATCCTAAATCTGCCTTTGTTCCCTCACAGTGTGATCCAGCATTGCTCCCCGAGCCCAATCACGTCATGTTGAACCACCTCTACGCACTTTCTATCAAGGTAATGACATGCATGTCATTAAAGCTGATGTGTATTCTGAGGACCCCTAGCAGCAGAATTCCCTGTGGGTACTGATTTAAAGGGTGGTTTCCAGGACTTGATGCATCCCTCAGGCTCAGGTTCTGAAGGTGGGCCCAAGAGTTTGTGTTTTTATTTAGCCCCATAATGATTCTCAAATTCTGTAAAGTTTAAGCCCCCTGACTCAGTCCTGCCTTTGATAATTTTTACCCTCTTCTTTAGGATGGAGTGATGGTGCTCAGTGCAACTCACCGGTACAAAAAAAAATACGTCACCACCTTATTATATAAGCCTATATGAAGAGCTGGGAGCCAACGATGGGCCCCAGGAAACGGCTCACACCACCAGGCTCCACATATGCATGGTTCCCTCTCAAGGGAAGGGACTGTAAATTTCTCATTTCATACTCTTTATATGACATTTCATACCTGCCCTAGTCCTACTTGAAGGTTTGTCCAGGCACGGCAGCTCCTGAAGAGACTGGGTCTGTACCTCTTAACACTGTGGCTGCAAGCTGCAGGGGTCTCCTCAAGGCCAAGAGAGGAGTGGGGGGCTGCAGAGGACCTGCAGCCACTGCTCCAAAGTGCATGAGGCCAGTATGATTCTAATCTACATCCTCTCTACTGGCTGTGGACATTCTTAAGCCAAAAATGCTCACCACTTTGCTAGTAAAATAATCTATAAGCAAGGACTGAAGCCACACAAAATCTCTAATCATCTGTGCATTTATAAGGGCAGTGGCTTGTTCCTCTTGAGGCCTGGCTGTGAAGTACAGTGTTGGTCTTGCCTGTCCTTCAAAATCAAAGCAATAAATTATCTCCCACTCTCTAACCCAGGGAGGTGTAATTTCTGTAGAAATTAGAAGCTATCTGATTTCCAGATGAAGTTTTACAATTGTTTCACACTTAGGTACACTATGTACTTATGTACTGTTTTCCTAACCAGCGGCAGCTGGCTGAACAGCCTTAAGGCAATTTTCAAGTCAGAATATAGATCATGTGAACTGTGCTCAGCAATAATCTGTTCTCAGAACAGACTTCTAAATCAACTGCTAGATTTCTCCATTAAGCTGGATGATCCTGAAGACTGACCACTGTTGGCTGGAAGGTGTTCTGCTTTTTATTCCAGTTGTAAGGAGGTGACTGTTGCCATGAAAACTTTGGAGAGTTTTCCCATTCTCCTGTCGATTACAGCCTGTGCCACCTTGTTCAGAACCTCTGCCCCTAGTTAGCAAAAATGGCTGCAGCAGTTGCTGTTGCACATTCTGGAAGAAATTGAGAACTTGACAGCACCCTTATCCTTTGGATCAAAGTGGACCTCTTTACACTCGGCTTGGTTTCCAGGGAGATGCCACAGATGTGGCCGTTGCATAGGTTCCTTCCCCCCTCAGCAGAAGCTATCATTAATGCTCTTTGTTCCTGCTGGGAGAGGGAAAAACAGGCTCCCAGGTTTCCAGTATTTATTTGGTTAACCTGAGTTCAGGGTACTCTTTTTTTGTTACTATTTTCAAAACACTGAATTACTGTCACCATGACGTACAAGTTTCAATAAAGCTTTGTAAAGATAATGGAACGTACGCTTGGAGGAAGCTTTTATTTTACTCGGGAGTAAAGACTGGAATTCTTTTGGCATCATCCTGTGGCAATCAAATGAGTGGACAGGCTGCTTCACATGCCCTGAGGACTAAAGGTCATTCTGGTGACCCACCTGTTCACACAATTTGGAGGCCTGGTCAGGGCCCTGAAAACTGAGCCCCTCTTGACCTGCTCAGTCACAAGGGCAAGCTGAGGAGAGGTAACAGTGAAGGTTCCTGGCCTAGGCAGATTGGTAGCACCCCAGGCCAGAGGTATTGCTTGCTTTTGTTCATGAACAAACCCAGAGTAGCTGGGGATCTCATAGCACTGCCTCGTGAAACACCAGGGTGTTTCTGGAATCAGAGCCTGTTATCAACTGAAAGGGTAAGAACAGCTCTGACTCTTCTTCCAAAAAGATGGTTCAGGTATCCCTTTTCTACACACAGACATCAGGATCCTAACATTTAAATAAATTTAACAGAAAATAGAAGCTCAAGGTATCACCTGGTTCGCTTGAGGTGGAAAGTGGCCTGGAAAGCCTTTCGAGCTAGGTAACATCTATCTTGAAAACCTGAGTGCTAGAAGAGCCCTAGATTTGGGGACTGTGAAGATTATTAAAGTAGACTAAGGAAACAGAACAATCCTCTTTCCAAAACTGGATAAAATACTTGAAAATACATAGCTAAACTCAAAAGTATAAAATATATTCAGACACCAGAAACAAAACAGCCCTAGGCCTCTTGGTGAGCTATGAACACAAGGGCTGAGGGAGGGAAGTGTTGGGGCCAGGAACCAGCTCTGACCTCCAGGAAGACCATTTGACACACCTGAGCAGAAGGCTTCCTACATAGGTAAGCCCAGAACAGCCCTGCCTCTCCTGTGATGGATTAAGAGCATCTGGCTGCCAGCCTAAGTTGGCCCAGCAGGGGCTGTGAGGCCTAGGCTGCAGTTGGAAACAGCAAGAAGTTGGGAAATCCAGCCTGCAAATGAGATCTACTCACAAGTGCAGAAAATCCGAGCTGAAGATACAAAAAAATTATTTCGCAGGAACCAGTCACCCTACTAAGGGTCCTCTAAGCCTGGGACCACAGGGGTAAAGGAGAGCAGACACACCCACGAAACATGGGTATCAGACAGCATTCTCTATATAGGTATGTGCACATACTTTAAAAATTTCATTTTCTTTAAAAAGCAACACAAAGTCCATTATGGTCCAAAAGCCTCCCCACAGACCCACGTGAAAGGCTTCATACCCAAGAAGCTAAAGATAATGGAGGTTATGGACATTTTATGGAAAAATCACAAGAGCAAAGTCACATGTCAAATTGGGGTATCCTGTGACCCAGGCAATGCCTTCTCCATTAGCGTTCTTTTGGGGGAGTGAGGACTACGTGGTTAGTTAAAACTTAAATTGCTTTTGAATGAAAATATGTTTCTTCCTCTGGAAATTGATAATACAGATGAATTTATAAAGCCAAATTAAGGCCTAAAAGTTAAAACACAAAATGGTGTTGCGGGTAGATAGAGCCATGCATCGAAATATTGAAACCAAAGATGAAAGGACCCAGGCAAGGCTATTCCCTCCCTGTGGCTCCACTATGGCTGTAAATGTGAGGGGAGTTGATACCACTCCAAGACAGGTCATAAGTCTAATGTAGTCACCATTCCCCCACCATCCCCTCCCTCTCAAAGAGTGGACATGGGACAGAGATGAGGGATGTTGACGCAGTTAAGTTGCTGACTAGCTGTGTGATCTTGAGCAAATCACATGGCCTCTCTGAGCCTGATTTTCTCCCCCATGAAACAAGGGGTTGGAGCAGCACCAAATGACCCCTAGGGCTCCTTTTCACTTCATGTTGGGAGCCACAAGGCCTTGACATTACTGGGATGGGGCCACACACAGGAAGTCAAGGCGTCTGCACCTCAACTGGCTCAATGAGGAAACCTCCAGGACTCCAAGGCCAAGATCCAAATCATGGAACATCAAAGTGATAGCATCCATGGCTGAGGCCAGACACAAAACTGTTTTAGTAAAGAACAAATTTTCGTTTTTTTTAATTCAGTTCCTTTATGAGTATAGTTTCACTTCTTAGTATGTACTCACTTCTCCCCATATCTGATTCTCCTCTGCTATTGCTTCAGTGTGTCCCTCCCTCAAAATTCACATGTGCCCATGTGATAGTATTAAGAGGTAAGGCCTTTAAGAGGTGATCAGGTCATGAGAGCTCCTCCCCTCATGAATGAAATTCAGGTCCCTATAGAACAGGCTTCATGCAGCATTCAGCTAGCTTTTGCCCTTGCACCTTTTCTACACAACAACATAGCATTTCTCTCCTCCAGACACAACAGGGTGCCACCTCAGAAGTAGATAACAGTCCTCACCAGAAAACCAAACCTGCACATACCGTATATACTCGAGTATATACGGTACCTTGATCTTGGACTTTCCAGTCTCCTGAGCTGTGAGAAAATAAATTTCCCTTTTTTTAAAATTTCCATTCTATAGAAATTACCCAGTCTCAGGTATTTTGTTATAGCGGCACTAAATGGACTAAGACATCCACCTAATGTTTGTAAGAAGTTCGAATGACTCAACCAAGATCAAGTCTACAGACCACTCACCAAATCATCCAGCTTCTGAGGAGTCCCTCTAAACCTCTCTCGACCAGCAAATCACTGGAGAAACAGAAACTAGAGCCTTTTGCCCTGGAATGCCAACTGTAGTTGTCTTCTATATAGGAGAAAACAAAGACATTACAGACACATACATGTTTTTTCCAAAACCCAAGTCATCCCAACTAATTGTAAAAACATCTACAGCATCCTCCTAAGACTTGCCATCACTGATGTCAAACTTTTGAAGAGGATCCTAAAAGCTGGAACAGCAGCCAGAGCCCAATCTCTGGGATGCATCGCAAGTTTCTGCCCACAAGGCTGGCCCCTAAAACTATACTGTCTTTTTTTATCTTTTATACAGCTAAAAAGCCTTTGCCCAGATGAGGATGCCAGCCCCTACTGCTACTTTTCCCTTCTCCTAAAGTGAATTCACCCATCCCCTCTGGGAAACTCAATGGCCAATGTGACCCAGGAGACAGGTCCAGATGTGCATGCCCTGGATCAATTTTGTTTTTCCTTTGTTGTGGCTTTCTGAAAGACCACCTGAGTTACATATAGTAGTAAAGTCATTTCATAGTTCTATCTACTTCTGACAATCCCTGCAGAGCCAATAGAGTCCCATTAATCATTGATAGACTCGAGGGAAAACAACACAATCAACACTGGATTATATTTCTACTACTTCCACATTTCCTAGCTTCAGGAAAATAGAGCTTCTTTTGATTAGGCAAATGATATTTTTCTCATTTAAATACTGTATGCCTAGAGCCACAATCCTCATGTTGTAGACATCAGCAGCAGTATTTAAACTGCCAAGAAATAAATCTGACTGGAACTAGAACAGACCAGGGAGAACAAGGGTTGTCCACCTGGACACTATTAGCACTTTGGATAATTCTCTGTGGTAAGGACTTTTTCTGTGTATCATAGGATGTTTAACAGCATCCCTGATCTCTTACCCATCAGATACCCCTAGTTGAGATAACCAGAAATTATCTCTAGACATTACCAAATGGCCTCTGGGAGGAGGGAAACAAAATCTCCTTAGAATAAGCCAATATAACCACGTATGAGAATGGAAGCTTAGCTGGTTTCACTCCTGGAATCCCTCCCTACATAAGTCTATGCTTTAGGTTTAAATCTGTATGTTTTCTAAAGCAAATAAAATCCAAGAGGGCCAATTCTGAAGACAGTTCTATTAAGCAAATCATCTCTTTTTGACCTAAGCCTCCAAATCCTAAAGTTTAACAGTTAAGAAATGTACTATTCAATCAACATCTTTAGTCTAGTAAGAATTAAGTTGTAAATGGAGAAAACATATCTAATTTTGTGATTAAGAAACAGAAGTGGCAGCACAGAAGGTTAGGCTTCATGGTGTGGCTGAGTAATTTGTTGTTTCTTTGAGGTGGTTCCTTAGGGTCCAAAGACCATTTCTTAGTGCATTCTTTTTGAAATCAAACTATGTTTACTTAGCTTTTGAAATACTCTGTGGCTGCCAAGAACCCTCAGTATAACTGAGATGGTTAGTTGGTATTTAATAGATACATTTCTAATGCTATGAGGAAAGAAAGGTTCCAACATATTTACTTCCTCATCTTCTGAATTATTTTCATTCTTGGAATTATAACCTTGGGACAGATGTTTACACCCAACAGTAAAAGAGAAAAGAGTAACAGAATTGCATCTTTGCATCCCATCACAAGCAACGTGAGATACAACCCTGCAAAACAAATTTTGACCATTCTCAGATTACTTTATTAAAAAATAAAAATTCAGACTAAAGGCAGTAGGAACCACAAAAAAGAATCGCCATTTGCCAAAACCAATGTTGTCTGGATCAAGCAACTTTATACATACTAATGAACTGAAAAATGGAGAAAAGTTACCCTGCAGACTACAAAAATTCATATAGTTAAAAATAGAAGTATTTACATTTTTAATTATCTTGATCTGAATTCTGCTCTCCAAAGAAATCTACATTATTCAATTATCATTGGCCTTAAAATAGATGAAAGAAATCTTAAGTTGACCTGTTTTCCTGTTTAGCTGCATTACAGGAATGGGTAATCCATTCTTGGGTAATCCATTCTTGAGTGAGCCCTTCAAAATGGCCTATTTGACTATGTAAACAGCTTCCCAGCTCTGCAGTCCTATAAAATGACCTGCAGTCCTATAAAATAGCCAATTTGTGGTTCATTGCAAATATTGACCAAACTTCTACAAGGTCACATCTCGATTCCAGGAAAGCAGCACATTCCCACCACCATGCTGCTCCCTGCACCCCACTCCAGAGGAAAACTCTCCCTCAAAAGTAAAGAAGGTTCCAATCCAGGACAATAAGCCCACACCAGCACCACACTGGCAGTAAGTTTTTTTATGATCTCTCTCCAGAAAAGAAGAGGCCATTGCACTAAAGCAAACATTTTTTAGAACATTGCTTTATTTCACTATTGTTCAACAATAAAGTTCATTCCTCTCAAGGCGGATCTTGAATTGTTGCTTGTGTTCTCTCCCTCATTCTGAATAAAAAAGATAATGAAGAAAAAGCCTGTACTTTTGGATACCTAGAATCTTTATTTATGTTAATAAGCTTTTGACTACAATTTTATGTTACGATATTTCCTGCTGGCATCTTGGTGGTCACACGGAGCTCCCCACCCTCCAGGGAAGATGGCTGTCCACAACTACCACCATTGAAACCAAAAGTAAGTGTTGAAAAATGCACCTTTTACAATAAAAAAGTAGAAACCAATTCAATTTCCTTTTTTTTTATGAATATAAAGTTTCTTGTAAATATGTACAGTCTTTTGAGCTAGTTCTATATAGCAGGAAGCATTTCACAAATGAGACACATAATATATACTTTCAGGGCTCGGGAAGCCCAGTTCTCGTGGAGATCCTAAATGAAATGCCAAGACTGAAAGACCAATTGTCAGTGACCTTTCCAAATACTGTGGACCAAGAGACAAAATCTTCAGCAAACAGTCAGATCTGCCTTGGGGGTAGGAGGGATGGGCGTATGGCCCCAAGACACCAAGCAACACACAAAACACAACAGCAGGACATTTGCCAAGGTGGGACAACACAGAGGTCTGTAGGCGTCTCAAACAAGAAAGCACTTAGGTTAAGAGACGAGCAGGAAGGAGCTGGGATTTGGGCCAGGTTGCAGTCTGAAAGGGATCTGAACTGTGGACATGTGGTTGAAGAAAACATGGTCATATTTGCCAGCTGCAATGGAAATGGGTCTACCTTTCAGCTGACCTAGGATGTGCCTTGGTTACTGAGGCTTGCCTAAG
This sequence comes from Loris lydekkerianus, assembly GCA_963574355.1. Classification (NCBI taxonomy): domain Eukaryota; kingdom Metazoa; phylum Chordata; class Mammalia; order Primates; family Lorisidae; genus Loris; species Loris lydekkerianus. Next base: position 22,886 of record CAUYPK010153183.1, read on the forward strand.
AGTCCTGGAGAATCCAAAGCAAGAGATGCCTTGTGGGAGATTAAAGGCAGAAATAAGGCCGCTAGTTAGCTTGCCAACTGCAAAGCCTCTAGGTTGGTTCTATACCAGTTGCCAGGAATTTCATACTCTAATAAGAGGATAGAGACAGTGGGAGCCGCACTGCACCTAAGAAGGACTTCCCAACCCGGCAGAGTTGGAAAAGTTGAGCTGCGGCTTCTTTCCCAAACATCCTGGTCTTAAGTCTAGCCCTAGGGAAAGGCTCATTTGGGAAGTCACAGTTTTGTGGGGTAGAACCGTGCTGGATTTTGTGTGAACACAAGAGTCGTCCACAAGGGAGTTGGCAGGGAAATATGAAGGTTGGAGAGGATACTGAGTGGGAGGTGGTGGTTTGCTGAAATCCTTCTCTGTCGTAAGGCTTGAGCGTTTTGGTTTTTGTTCAGTGCTACAGACTGCAGCTTGTGGCCAGTTAGTTGGCAAGTCGTCAGAGGGTCTTGATTTGGCAGGAGAAATGGGATGGGATTAATATATCAGCAGAGTAACCCAGGGGGGTCAGCCAGGTGGGGAGCACATGCAGTGAACCGCCATGCAAAATTCCTGGAGGACACCTCCCCCATCCCAGACAGGGACAGTGCACCGTCACAGACAGGAGGTGGGCACCTACAGCCCCCACCCCAACCCCGAGACCATTAATGCTGGGCTAGAACAAGTCTATTACATGCTTTCCTGGCCAAAGCGACATAGAAAGTGGGTATAGCAGGCTGGGGAGATGACACTGAGGGTCAGGAAAAAAAGCTTTGCAAGATCCCTTGGCCCCAAGTCACTGCCTCTGAACTGAGGCCTGATGACCTCCATACATTCTCAACTGGTGGGAGGGGAAGGCGTCAAGGCCATAAAAGGCAATGAGAACAGTAAACATTAGGCTAGGACATCACCCTGGGTAAAGCAGGGCCATCTATGAGAAATGAACAGGAACAAGAATGAACCTACGTGAATGCGGGAGGGTAGCCAACTGATGGGGCGCTTCTACACTACACTTCAGTAGCAAAGACCTGAAGATGTGATCTACCTAAAAATGACTACAACAGGAAATACATTGCTATTCAAATCTATTAAGAATTCTGTTGTCTTTAAAAACAAAAAACAAAAAAGAAACCAAAAGACCAACCAATCCTAGGATCTTAAAGTTGCTAATTAGGATCCTAAACACATAGTTAGCGTCCCAGTTGGTTTCCTTTGATGAACTGGTACAGGCTAGAGCTAGGTACAAAAGTCTATGACTGCTTTGAAAGAGTAACAAAGTGCAAAGAGATGACTGCAGGAAGGTGCCCAGAGCGGGCACCAAGCGCTGACAGCTCCTAAAAGCCTCAGCCACCAGCACCTCCTGGAGACAGGGGTGTCCATGCCAAGGAGGATCTGGGCCTGGCTATGCCACAGTGCAGCTGAGCAGATGGGCGCTGGGGTCCCCTTCAGCACAGTTCCAAGTGTGTTTGGTGTTTTCCTGCAGGTTGAAATGAGGACTTGGTTTTCCTGGCTGACTTTTATACTGAAGACTGGTCCCAGACCTAGGAAAAAATAAGGAGGAAGGGTTTTAGCCAACTTCACATAACCCAAAACAGGAATTTGCAGCTCCTGGTGTGTTCCTTCAGAAGCTGACAGTGAGTGCTCTGCAGGGCAGCATCAACTCACAGAGCCAGCCCTCAAAGCCTGGGGTCAGCCAGGGAGTGAAATTCACTGAAAGCTGTTAAGCTGTGTGTGTACTTCTGACTGCTGGATGCACGCACATGCAGTTTTACTGGTAAATCAGAAGGGATAAGAAAAAAAAAAACAAAAAAAAACAAGATGACTTTTCCTTGTTTCTTTACTAGCAAAGCTGCCAACAGTGAACTGCAGGTGGCATCAGAAGGAGAATGCCATCCACAAAATCAGCTCTGAATGGCAGAAAAGTGGCTCTGTCCAGAGTGGCCTCCTGGAAGCAGCCAGCCTACTGAGAAGGCACTTGGGCCCTCCCTTGCTCACAAGAGCTCCCGTGTCTCCAGCACATCTATCTATCTCCTCAATAGCTAACCTGAAAATTATATGGATAATACATGTGTACAATTTAAAAATTTCAAAAAGTTCAAAGTTCTTTAGAAGGCAATGTTACCAGTTTCTATGTCACCTTCCAGGAAAAAACAACCTTCTATATGTGTGTGTGTGTGTGTTTCCAAAAAAAAATAACCATGGAACATTTTGTAGAGTACACTATTGTATGTGTTCAAAAAGGAGAATACACATACCTATCTGCCTATATGCGCTGAATATCTAGAAACTGCTAACATTTTCATCTGGGGAAGAGAACAACATACTTTCAGTAGCCATTACATTCTGAGATATAAACATACACATTCTCCTTTTTAAGCATACATAGGTTATCCATTTGCTTAGGAAGCTTCTTCTTAAATAAAGTACATTTTCTTCCTAAACGCATATGTCTCACAAAGCTTGAATGACAGCAGTGGGGTTCCTAGTTTTAAAACAGAGCCCCTGAGGGGTCTCAGCTCCCCAAGTCACTCTTGGCCTCCATGACAGACATGCAGGCCTGAGAATGCTGCCTCACCTTATTGACCTGGGACAGTGGGGTCCTCACGGCTCCTGCAGGCAGCCGGCCCCTGCTGCTGTCTTCAAACAGCCTCCCAGGGGACCGCTCCCTCCGTGTGCTCAGCACGCGGCCCGGGGACTTCTCCCGCTCCAGGGGGCGGCCAGGAGACTTGTCCCTGCGCAACTCTGTCCGCCCCTCACGGTAGCGGTGGGGTGTGCTTGGCTCTCGGGGGTGGCTGGGCCCTTCAGGTGGTGCTGGGCTGGAGGCCACACGCTTGGTGATGTGCTCGTTGTACGTGGGCGGGCCTCGCTTGTTGGGGCTGCTAGTGACAAGAGAGAGAGGTTGGGAGCTACAGAGTCATACACCAGTGAGGGGAAGGGGCATTCTCTTTCCCTGAGCAACCCCCATGCTCCAGCCTCACCACTGATTATTAGAAAAAGATTAGACCCAGAGTTGCTCACTTTCTGTTTTACTTTAGTAGTGAAGACAAGAAGAGAGCAAAGATGACAACAAAAGAAAACCAAGCTTCCTGGTCTTGCGCAGACCATGATATACTGAGCACCTAGTGTGTACCAGGTCCTGTGCTAAGTTCTTTACCTGCACTGTCTCGTTGAGTGGTTACATCATCACAACAGCTCTGTGAGCTACAAAGCATAAGCCTCATTATACAGGCAAGAAAATGGAGACAGAAGTTAGATGACTTGCCCAAGCTAGCTCAAGGAGAGCTGGGATTCCAAGAGAGAGCAGTATAATATCATGATCCCTATACTGTATCCTCCTGACCTAGTATTTTCCAGAGCCTAGAAGAAAGTCTTCACCTAGGAGTTAAGCCTGCTGACACTTAGAAGTCAGGGACTCACAAAGGATGTTGGAGGTAGGGAACAGTTTTGAGGAAGCCTGTACTGGTCACTGTCACTGTCCCCCTGCTGGTGTTTGGTTACCTTTCTCTCCAAGTATCTTTCCAAGAGTCTATGGGGCACCTGATCCAGATGCGGCTGCTCAGAAAGCTGACAACTCATAGACATGGCCACTCATAGACATGGCCATAAGATGACAGAGAGGTGTAGAGGTCAGAGCGGAACAGACCAAAATAGTACAGCTGGCTCAAAAACCACCCCAGGCCCCAAAGATTAATGATTGATAACTAAACATCTGAAAATGCGGGGGCCTTTCTGCATCAACCAACCCAATCCTCTACCCAGTCCTGCCCTGGATATTTCAGATGAAGATTCCCACAAACCCACAGCCTTAACTATCTCTGTGAAGACACAAGATCCAGAAATAGAACTGAAATGTGGCCTTCTGACTCAATTCCTCCTACCCTTGATCTATGAAAAAAGTACTGGGGTCCTCATTACCTGAGCATAACTGATGCTAGGAAAAAGCAACCTACTTAAAATGGAGACAAAATTATATAATGTATATTGCTTGAAGACATGTTTTGATTGATTGGGCCTTTATCTTGGGAAAAAAACTTGAAATCAGGAAAATAATTTATTTTGTACTAGATATTTTTAAAATCTAAACTAAAATGCAATTATATGCTGTTTCTTAGAATGAACCAAGTATGAATTATGTGACAACTTATTTTGCTCTAATTTTCTCAATAAAACTGAAGGTGACATGCTATGACATCCTTTACATTAATGTGGGACTTTGGGGCCGGGTGTGGTGGCTCACGCCTATAATCCTAGCACTCTGGGAGGCCGAGGCGGGTGGATTGCCTGAACTCACGAGTTCAAGACTAAGCTGAGCCAGAGTGAGACCCCATCTCTACAAATAGGCAGGCACTGTGGCAGGCACCTATAGTCCCAGCTACTCAAGAGGCTAAGGCAAAAGGATCACTTGAGTCCAAGAGTTTGAGGTTGCTGTGAGCTAAGATGCCATAGCACTCACCAGAGGGTGAGAAAGTGAAACTCTGTCTCAACTAAAAAAAAAAAAAAAAAAAAACCATGTAGGACTTTGCAGTAAGATCCTAAATAAAGAAGGTTCTTCAAAAACGTTTAAGAGAGAGTGGTGCCTGTGGCTCACTGAGTAGGGAACTGACCCCATATACTGAAGGTGGCAGGTTCGAACCCGGCCTCAGCCAAACTGTGACAAAAAAATAGACAGGTGTTCTGGCAGGCGCCTGTACTCCCAGCTACTCGGGAGGATGAGGCAAGAGAATCTCTTAAGCCCAGAAGTTGGAGGTTGCTGTGAGCTGTAACACCATGGCACTCTACTGAGGGCGATATAGTAAGACTCTGTCACAAAAAAAAAAAAAAGAAAAAAAAGTTTGAGAGAATCAGACATGATAGTACATGATTATAGTTTCAGCCTCTTTTCAGCTACTTGGGAGGCTGAGGCTAGAGTATTGCATGAGACCAGGAGTTCAGGACCAGCCTACACAACACAGCAAGACCTCCTCTCTAAAAAACTAAAAATAAAAAAATAAAAATAAAGGGTGGCACCCGTGGCTCAGTGGGTAGGGCACCAGCCACATACACTGAGGCTGGAGGGTTGGAACCCAGCCCAGGCCAGCTAAAACAACGACAACTGCAACAACAACAACAAAAATAGCTGGGCATTGTGGTGGGTGCCTATAATCCCAGCTACTTGGGAGGCTGAGGCAAGAGAACCACTTAAGCCCAAGAGTTGCAGGTTGCTTGAGCTGTGACACCACAGCACTCTACCAAGAGCAATAGCTTGAGACTCTGTTCAGAAAAAAAAAAATTAAAAATAATTAAAAATAAAAATTGAGAGCATCATTGGTTTCCCAAACGCTTATCTTAATCCTGATATTTAAATCCTTCTCTTTGGAAGAGGTTATTGTTTCATCAACTTGTTCATTTGTTTCTCTTCAATTATTGATCTCTTAACAGAATCCACTTCCCCATCAATATTCATAATTGAGATGAGTCAGAAAAACAAAGTCAGAGACTCGCTGGGTAAGGAGAGCCTCTAGAACACCTTGAGGGACAAATCTAAAAGATGCCTCTTTTTGTAAATATTGGAACATAGATATACTCATTGGGTTATGCACTATCTACAGCTGTTTCCACACTACAACAGGATTACATACTTGAGACAGAGACCATATGGCCTGCAAAGCCAAAAATATTTACCCTCCAGACCTTTATAGAAAAAGTTTGCCAGTTCCTCCTCTACAGTAAAACAGAGTTGTTGTTTTTTTCTTCTGAGACAGTCTCACTCTGTCACCCTGGGTAATATACCAAGGTGTCATAGCTCACAGCAACCTCAAACTCTTAGGCTCAAGCAATTCTCTTGCCTCAGCCTCCTGAGTAGCTGGGACTACAGATGCCCACCACAAGGCCCAGCTAGTTTTTCTTTTTTCTTTTTTTTTTTTTTTTCAGTAGAGATGGAGTCTTACTCTTGCTCAAGCTGGTCTTAAACTCCTGAGCTCAAGCAAACCACCTGACTAGGCCTTCCAGAGTGCTAAGATTATAGGCACGAGCCATCGCACCCGGCCAGAATACAGAGATAATTGATGAGTGAGATAATTCTGTTAGAGGTCAGTTCATAGTGAATGGTTTCAAGTCATTCACTTGTTTGCCCAGGTATTGCCCACTGCGGAGATTCAGGCAGCAAATGCTCCAAAGACCAGAAGCCCCCTGTTGTCTGTGCAGCAGAATAATTTGAGATAACTCACACTTGAAACATCAACTTGAAATCAAGGCTTATATTCATCTCTAGCCAGATGGCTTTGAGATATGGAGGACAAATTTAAAAAAAAAATAAATTCTAAGTAGGAAAATTATATTAAGCCTATCTGTAGTGGAAAAGAAAAAATAAAATGTATCCACAAGGGCCCATCTTTATAAAGCAAATGAGAGGGCGCTCGCAGGAAGGCCATTCAGGATGTCAGATGAATGGGAGGAAAGAACACACCCATCACTCTAAGCCAACTGGGCAGTCTTCCATCTCCTTTATCCATTAATGACCAAGGATCTACTACATCAATTTTATGTTTTTTGCAAAGAGTTACATTTCTTGCTCTGCTAAACACACCAGGGCAGTGAGGCCTAGCAGTGCATCACACCCAGCCAAGCCACCTTCTTACATCTGACCTGCCCAAAGTAGTCAGCAAAAAAAAGACGATTCTACAGTGTAAGCCAAGAGATAAGTACAAACGAACTGCTGACTTTCCAGACATCCCGGGCAACAGCAGGAAAGCAAGCGCATTATTTCTGCCCCTGTGTACAGAACCATTTGACCACACAATGACAGCTCCTTACAGAGAGATGACATAGTATCAAAAGCAAAGTGCCATCTAACTAGGCAACAGGGGTAAAAAAAATCTCATTATTTCGATTTGTTTCTGGTATGACTTAGAAATTACTTAAAGATGATCAGACCTTTTCGAGGGACGCCTATAGCCCCCTGAGCAGTCTCTCGTGAGGCGGGGTCAAACCAAAGGAGTTAGGACGACTGACATGTTGGCATTTCTGTTTTTTCAGCAAATTCCTGGGATTAAAACCGCACTAACCAAACATTTCAGATTAACTCCTATCCATCAACAAAAGAAAGCACAATATTAGGAAATAGGGCCAGAATTTTTTCCAATATATAAAATTAGACATGGCTCCTCTACCCAACTATAAGCCCCTTGAGAATAAGAAAACAGTGTTTTCTTCATCTCTATATCCTCAGCCCCAGAGCTTTCATCTGGCACATGGTATTTACAGGATGGACATAGAGGGCTGGCTAGAAAATTGAAATCCTATATCCCCAGGTTAAATAATTTCAGACTCCTTTGCAGACCAAGGTTTCAGACTTAACATGGATCTGGCTCCCAACCCTCTGTGAGAAAACAAGGCTGGTCCCACTTCCACATGTGACTGGTGTGATTACAGATGGAAGTAGCCTCCAGAGAGGAAAACTCAGCAACATCTATCAGAATTACAAATGTACACGCACTATCACCCATCAGTTCCTTTTCTAGAAATGTATCCAATTCTTCAGCAAGCAAAAATGACATAAGTACAGAGTCATTTACACTAACAACAGACTGGAAACAACACAAGCATCCACTGATAAAGGCGCAGTTAAATTAAAGTACAACCATGGGAAGGAATGCTATGCAGACATTTGAATAAATAAGAATAAAGAAAGAATAAAGAATAAAGAAACACTTCTTATACTGACATGGAGCAATCTTCAAGATACATTAAGGTACAGGAATGTATGCATAGTATGCTATCACTTTTATTAAAAAGAAGGGGAAGAATTATTCTGGAATGTCAGAGTAAGGAGCTCTAAAAACCTGTTTCTCCATAAAAGTAAAAGGAACACTGGCAAAAAATGGTCAAAATCAACTTTTCAGAACTCTGGAAATTAACCTTAGTCCTTTGAGCAGTCACTCTTTTTTTTTTTTTTTTTTTTTTTTTTTGTTGTGACAGAGTCTCACTTGGTCACCCTCAGTAGAGTGCCATGGCATCATATCTCACAGCAACCTCAAACTCTTGGGTTCAAGTGATTCCCTTGCCTCAGCTTCCCAAGTAGCTGGGATTACAGGCACCTGCCACAACCCACCTATTTTTTAGAGATGGGGTCTTGCTCTTGCTCAGGCTGGTCTCAGACTGGTGAGCTCAGGCAATCCACTTGCCTTGGCCTCCCAAGTGCTGGGATTACAGTCGTAAGCTACTGCACCTGGCCCCTGAGCAGTCACTCTTGAGTCAGGCTCAAACCCAAAGAGTTAGAAGCACCTGCTTACTAGGCATCTCTGGCTTTCCAGCAAGTTCCTGGGATTAAAAACCACACTGACCCACCATGTGGCAAAAAAGGTCTGCAACAATCTGAAGGGTGTTTGTCTAAGAAATACAGTGGAATCTCAGTAAAAACAGCAAGTTTTGTGACATATTAATCTCCCCTATGCCCTATACTCCTCTCTCCAGTAGATTGTAGTAGAGTTGCAATCAGCTACCTTATAACCACAGGAGGTGTGAAAAGCAACACTCTCACAGCCATTGGAAGGAGGCTACCATGACTGAAGTTTCCCAAAACCATCCATCCTCAGAAAATTGTTACTATCTAACCCATCTGGCTACCTGCTGGAAAACACCCTCTTTCTCAGGGCTTGTCTTTATTTGACCTGACATAGGACTTGCTCATTAAGAAAATTCCCGCTCAGTGCCCATAGCTCAGTGGTTGGGGCACTGACCACATACACTGAGACTGGTGGGTTCGAGCCCAGCCCAGGCCTGCTAAACAACTATGACAACTACAACCAAAAAAATAGGTCTTGTGGTGGGCGCCTATCTTTCCAGCTACATGGGAGGGTGAGGCAGGAGAGTTGCTGAAGCCCAGGAGTTTGAGGTTGCTGTGAGCTGTGATGCCACGACACTCTGCCAAGGGCAACAAAGTGAGACTCTGTCTAGAAAAAAGAAAAAAAAGAAAAGAAGAATCCTATGCCCAGGCAAAACTATCAGTGGCAATCATTAAACATGGCAAGTGCATGAAGCAGTGATACGAGTTGGGGAAAAAAATAATAGTTTCTTTTTGGGGTGATAAAAATGTACTAAAATTAGGTTGTGGTGATGGTTGCACAAATCTATAGATACACAACAAACTCCTAATTGTACACTTCAAAGGGTAAATGTTACGGTATGCGAATTATCTCAGCAAAGAGTATTATAAAAAAGATGGAAGAATACATGTACACACGCGTGTGCATACACACACATCTGCTTGTACAGCCATCCCTTGGTGTCCATGGGGGATTGGCTCCAGGACCTCCCATGGTTCCCAAAATCTGTAGATGCTCAAGTCCCTGATATGAAAGGGGCATATCTGCACATAACCTACATACCCCTCTTATAGATATTATAAGTTTAGATTACTTATAATACCTAATATAATGTAAGTGCTCTGTAAAAAGTTGTTATATCATACTGTTTAGGGAATAATGACAATTTTAAAAAGTCTATAAATGTGCAGAACAGACATAATTTTTTTCAAGTATTTTTAATCCGTGGTTTGTTGAATCTGCAGAGCAAGCCCATGGATACTGAGGGCTGACTATATATGTGTAAAGGATCTCTAAATGGAAACACATAAACTTAAAAAAATTAGTCTTTTCCTGGGTGGGGCCCTGGGTGGCAGAGGGTAAAGAAAGGTAAGAGTATGAGATAGCCAAAAGAGTGACTCTGTATGATACACCTTTTGTGTCCTTTAAATTTTGTGCCCTACAATTAAATTACTGACTCAAAAAAATAAGTAAAACATTAAAAATAAAATTTAAAATGAATATCAGTCTAATCATGTTTTGAATTCCACAGAAGCCACCAGGCAGACTGGAATCCCAGGTGTCACCTGTGGATATCCATGTGTGGCATACCTTTCCTTGCTGCCTGAGCACACCTCACTGCCCTCTCTGCCCCTACCCCCACCCCCACCCCCGCCCCATCACTACTGATGGGAAATCCTTCCTGGTCTCCAAGTCTGAACTCCCAGGTGCTTCACACTACTTCACCATAACCTCACCCCTCTGTGCTGTCATGCCTGACCACCAGTGTCTCTCTCCCACAGGGCTCTGAGCAGAGAAGGGCCATGTCTGGTTCATTCACCATCACACCTCCACCTGCAAGCCCAACAATGAGCACAGCAAAATATCTGCTAAGGCAACGAATGTGTAATCTGTGCTCTAAAAATAGCCATGAGAGAAAGACCAGAATGTTCTCTTCCGACCTTTATAATTCTCCTGAACACTCATAAAAAACTGTGTCATTTCAGTTCTGCAGATCTCAAGGAAACAGGTGGTTATTGCTCAGGGTTAAAGGGAAAATTGGGAAAACTTCAACTAGTTTAGCAAGATTTCCTTCTGCCTTGCAGAAAAGCACTCTGCCTCCAGTAATGAGGGAGGGAAGAGGTCTGTTACCTGCGGGAGGTGGAAGGGACCCGGTGGTGGTCAGTGCCTGACTCCTTTACAAGGTTTCCTTTGCAGCAGATGACCCTTAATTTATCCTGGTACGAGGATGCCAGGTAAATTGCTCCCGAGGAAATTGCAGGTCCCAGGTAGCGTGGATTCGGGATTTCCAAATATGCTCGGGCAGGGGTCCTGCAAAGTTCCAGATGAAAGTTTGTAATCATTGCAAGTTACCTCCATTGCTAGGCAGGTTAGGCAGAAACATGGGCCCACCCCAATACCTTTGCCTCAACACCTAAGGTTTTCAAAGCAGAGTAGGTCAATGCTTACTTACCCCAGTGACGAGCGGGCCTGGATCTCAATTACTTCGAGTGAGTTGAAGTGGGTCACAAACAGATAAGGTTCTCTGTAGGCTGTGTGGCCACCATAAAGGAAGAGCACATGACAAAGGGTTAAAGGAGAGAAAATAAAATCTGGCTGTAATGCCTTCTTGGACCCAGCAATCTCATGTAGAGGAATTTATCCATGTGCCAGGATAATCATGCATGTTTGAGTATATTCATTGTCGATTTGTTTGTGTTACAGCAGAAGACGGGAAACAATTCAAGTGTACATTATAGGGAATTGGTTAAATAAACATCTATAGAATTCCATACAGCCATAAAAATGCACAAAGAAGCCAAAAGATACTGATAAAAAAAATCCAAGATACATCACTCAGGGCATAAAGTAAGGCTCAGAATAATGTGTAAATTGTGTTACCTTACTAATTTAAAAACAAAAACAGATGGGAAAAATATATTTTTTACGTGCTTACGATTGCATAAAGCAGTGGAAGGATAAGAAACTCATAAAAGCTTTTTCCTTTGGAGGAACAGGGATGGAGAATTGGGGAGATGGGTAACATGGGTGAGAGTTTTCATCATATGCCTTTTCTTTTTTTTTTTCTTTTTTTTTTTTTTTTTTGCAGTTTTTGGCCAGGGCTGGGTTTGCACCCGCCACCTCACCTCTGGTATGTAGGGTCAGCGCCCTACTCCATATGCCTTTTTAAACTGTTTGATTGCAAACATCTATGAAAAATTAAATTAAAAGAAATAAACCCAAATTCACAGATAATGAGATATTTCTGGTCTCTTAATACTCTATCTCTATTTCACAGTATCACTAAAACTAGAGAGGATACAACTAGAAATGTTTTCTGCCTAAAAGGAAAAGGTGATTATCACTATTATTCCTGGTGGTAAATTATTATTAGGCATTATTATTATTTAGAGACAGAGTCTCACTCTGTCACCCATGCTAGACTGCAATGGCATGATCACAGCTCACAACAGTGAACTCCTGGGCTCAAAAGATCCACCTACATCAGCTTCCTAAGTAGCTGAGAATACAGGCATGAATTTTTTAATTTTTTTGTAGAGATGGGTCTTGCTATGTTGCCCAGGCTGGTCTCAAACTCCTGGCCTTAAGTGATCCTCTAATCTTGGCCTCCCAATGTGCTGGGATTACAGGTGCAAGCCACCTCACCCAGCCTACTTTGGTATTAGACTATTAGTCATGCTTCCCAGCACTCAAACACTCTTGTACTCTCCTTGCCTTGAATCTGGGATGATCTTGTGGCCTGCTCTAACCAGTACCATGTGGTAGCAGTGAGCAATGAAAATAATTTTATGATTGGGGGTCACCACAACATGAGGATCTGTATTAAAGGAATGCGGCATTAGGAAGTTGAGAACCACTGGCGTAGTCAAACCATAGAACCAGGGGCAATGATAAGCTGTTCTTTTAAGTCATCAAGTTCTGGAATGGGTTTTTATGCAGTAACAAACAAAATAGCCTTGAAGGGTATTTTGGCCATAATAGCACTTAAGAATATTCACATAGATATATTAATATATGCACACATTTGTGTGTATATGTGTTTACTCTTTGAGCCGGTAGCTCTACTTTTAGGAATTTGATACTACTTGACAAATGTATAAAGATTAATATAAAGATGTTCACTGAAGAGTTGTTTACACTTACAAAAAGAATGGGTATGACCATACTGCTTTGCTTAATTAAAACTGGTTAAATTAATAGGTGTTCAGCTATGCCATGGGCTATTATGCACCTTTGAAAATGACTGAAATAAATCCAGAGGGGACAGAATCCTTTCTATCATTAGAGCCCAGTACATATTTCACTGTTGCCTGGTGGATGTGGCTTAGGCAATTCCTCATTAAGCCTCAGAAATTTTGTCCTGAGCATTTGTCCAGGTGACTGGTACACACAGTACACGTACTTTATGTCTAATGGAATTCATGAGCACAGTGTTTAAGGCCTCCTCCTTACCCCCACCCCCCGACAAAAAATTATATTTGCAATTCTTTCCCAGGACTTTGGCTGCTGGCAAAAAAGAAGCCCCCCACACCATGCCTAACGTACCAAAGGCCAAAGGTAAGCGACTCCACTTGAGATCGTCTGTGCGGCTTCGTCTTCCGTAAGAATCCACGAACACCCCAAATTCTGCAAGGTGTCAAGAGCACATAGGTGTTACCACAGCCACACACGGAGTGCCAGTGACAGAAGAGGGAGAAAAAGAAGCAAGGGAATGTCTACCCAGGTTTAACTGGACAGTTGAGACCACACGAGCTCTGCTGAGCCATCTCTCAGTTTTAATAAATATGAGAAATATTTTAATTAAAACAAATCTTTAAAGAAAAGACAGAGAGACCCAGAGACAAGGAAAGACCAAAAGACCTAGAGATTTAAAAAAAAAAAGGGAAAGTACAAAACAAAGAAGGCCAGAGAAAGAAAATGAGGAAGAGAAAGGAAGAAAGACATAGAGAAGGGGAAAAAAAAAACACCTGCTCTTTGGAGAGAAATGTGATCAAATCAGACTGCACTAGTGTCCAGGGGAAAGGAGAAAAATCCCCCAGGGTCCTTGGCAATGCTAGAACGACATTCTCTGTACCTCCAGCAGGATCCACCCTGACCCAGAGCCCCAGTGACCAGCCCCCAGCTCCTAATGGGTCTGATCTGGGATTTCTCACATCTACACGCACCCAGCATGGCAGTGGGTGCAGCCGCGACTCACCGTGGAAGCACAGCAAATACTCCTCTCGCTGGCCTGCACTGTTCACCTGCACGATGGAGACAGGGAAACTGTTGGAAGAGGATGCAAATACAGCAGGTGCCAAGGAATGGTCATTCTTATCCAGGAATTCTGAAAAGGCAGGTGAGAAGCAGGGCCTCAGGAATGACCTCCAATTCTCAGCAAGGCCTGAGCCATGCGTGGAGTGGGGAAAGGGACACAAGCCCTACCCTCGAGTGTGTACTGCTTCATGTCGATTTCGTAGAATTTATTGGTTCCAATGAGGATACTATAATTGGTGAAGTGGATACAGCTGCAGGGCTCTGAGGTCTCTATCTCCTGAAACAAGAGAAGAATAGGAGAGGTAAGACCAGATAGCCACGTGTCCACTGCTATTCTGTTTTTTCCTGAAGCATTGAGCCAGGCCCTGCAGACAATTGTCGCCAAATTTGTTCACAGAAAGCCTTTCATGCCCACCTGCCACCTTTGTTGTTCTATGCAATCCCAGACTAAGAAAGTTAGTTAATATAACTAACTATAATTAATCCCAGACTAATTATAGCTATAAAAAAGGATCAGAAACACCATTTCAATGAGAAGATAGAATTTTTACAACTTTCTTATCAGAGAGGAAAAAAAAGCAAAGACTAGATAAATATACCAACTATTAACAGTGGTAGAAAGAAGGAATGGTTTGGGTTTTCTTCTTTTTACTAGCATCTAAGTTTCTAATTTGAACCTACATTATCTATATCATTATCATCATTGTCATTGTCATCCTATCTTAATTATCTGCTTCCTAATTATTTTCACTTCTTTTTAAGCCAATCCTAATGTCACTAAAAAAAAAAACAAGCACTCTTATTCAAAATGATCACCAGGAATCATAAAGCAGCAACAATTTCTGAGAATTTTCCTGAAGCTAACAATTCAAACTGATCAGCATTACCATCATTGCTGAATATTTAATAGCCATCTACTAAGTATGAGAAACTTTTAGGCAACATGATATAGTGAAATAGTGGAGGGAAATCAAACCTCAGCTTTGGTCTCAACTGTCTAACATAAGATCTCTACCAACTTCAATTTTCTTGCCTGAAAATTGGGGAAGATCCTGTTTTTTCCAGCATGGTTATGAAAAGCATTTGTAAAATAGCTCAGTTCCTGGTACTGTGGGTGTTCAATAAACACACAAACTAAACTAACAACATCCTGGCCAGAATAGAATAGTTTCTCCAATAGGTAATAACCCTTATCTATTATTCACCCCTCATTTTACTTTTGAAACTAATCATGAAAGCACCTGAAATAAATTAGGCTTATGATTAGTGAAACATTCTTAGTCTAGGGACATCTGACAGTCTTTCCTGGATGCAAGACAGATTTAACGATTTAACAAGCACTTTGTCCAAACTGTGTTATCGTCACAACTCCCTCTGTTCCTCCTCTGAGAACCAGCTGCCTAATTACATATTAAAATAGAGCTAGCATTGGATATTCCAGAAGGTTATTTTAATAGAAACCTTTCCAGAATCTGAGAAAGATTCTGATTACTGCTACCTGGGACTGCTAGCTTCTTAAGAGAGAGCTCTTTCCTTTTTTCCCTGGATGAAAAAAAGCATTCCCTCTATCAGCCAACTTCTGCTCTAACAAAAGGCTGAATTCCCTAGGCTGGATAGAGAGGCAGTTCCCAAGCAGAAAATAAGCAAGAAGAAAAATAGCGATCAGCAGCTCTGGAGATTCCTCCAGAAAGAAAGGGTTTCACTCTCTCGGGAGGTCACCCCAGGCTGAAGGCCTGCAGGGTAAAGGACCAGACACACCCTACTTCCAGAGACAGCATGCTCTCCATACCAGTGGCGGATAAAGCAGGACAGGCCAGAGCACGCTTGGCTAAGGCAAGGCCCGGGACTTACTTTCCGAATGCAGTATTTGCTGAGGTTTTCGTTGTAGCGAAGAATAATGACTTTGTTAGGCATGGCTGCACAGATGCAGAGCCCATTCTCAATCTGAAAAGCAATCAAAGAAAGAAAAACACTGTCACCAGTATGAATAATAGCTCTAGGGCAAAACTTGAAGAGGACCATCACTTTAGAACAGGGGCTCTCAACCTCAGCACAGGACAGTGTGAGCCAATCATCCAGTGGGGTGGCACGGGCTGTCCTGTGCCCTGTAGGATGCTGAGTAGCAGTCCCGGCCTCTACCCATAGAGACCTGTAGCACCCCTGGTTAGAACAACCAAAAATAACTCTAGCCATTCCCAAATGTCCCCTTGGATCCAGCATTGCCCTGGTTGAGAAGCACTGCTTTATCTGGGATACAGGGAAGATCTCAGCGAGGCACTAACACCACACACACTTCACATGTGTATCCTTCTGCTGGAGACAGAGTCTTCTGACAAACTTACCTTGTGGGGAGTAGGGTAGGGTGGGATAATGGAGGGGAGAGAAAAAGTAGTAGAAATTTCTATAAGAATTTGGAGAAAATTTTGGTCCAAAGGGAAAAGTTCTTGGCTAAGACCTGAATATGCAGAATTCTACATCAACACTCTTTTTCTTAAGCCTCTTACTTTACCTCCTGCACCTAGATCTTTGTCATTTACCAAGATGAAAAGAAGCTCTGACGCAAATCAATCCTGACATGAAGGTCAGCAGTTAGTAGGATGGGTATGGGGGAGATGGGATGAGACAGGGGACACAGAAAATAGACATTGTGCCTAGGTATAGTGGCACAAGCCTGTAATCCCAGCACTCTGGAAGGCCAAGGCAAGAGGACTGCTTGAGGCCAGGAGTTTTTTTGAGACAGTCTCAAAGTATCACCCTTTGTAAAGTGCTATGACATCATAGCTCACAGCAACCTCAAACTCTTAAGCTCAAGTGATTCTCTTGCCTCAGCTTCCCAAGTAGCTGGGACTACAGTCACCTGCCACAATGTCTGGCTTAGACAATCTATCCACCTCAGCCTCCCAGAATGCTAGGATTACAGGCATGAGCCACCACACCCAGCCTAAAAAGGTCATTTCCAGAGGAAATTGGGAGTTTTAGACAAGGGAGCCCTGTGAACTCAGGGCAATCCACCCCCCTCAGCCTCCCAAAGTGTTAGGATTACAGTTGTGAACCACCGCGCCCAGAAAGGCCAGGAGTTCAAGACTACCAATATAGCAAGACCCCTGTCCCTACAAAAAAAAAAAATTATTTATTATTTTTTTTAATTAGCTGGGCATGGTGGCATGTACCTGTAGTCCCAGCTACTGGAGAGGCTAAGGCAATAGGGTCACTTGGGCCCAGGAGTTTAGGGTTGCAGTGAGCTATGATCCATGCCACTGCACTCCAGCCTGGGCAACAAAGCAAGACCCAGCCAAAGAAAAGAAGTAAGGAAGGGAGAGCGAGGGAGACAGGAAAAGGGTAAGGGAGATAGAAAGAAAGAAAAGAAAAGAAAAAAAAAGGAGGGAAGGGAAGAGGGGATGGAAATTGCTAGTGACATTCTACTTCTTGGGGTAGGTGATGGGTTCTTGAATGTTTACCACATTATTAAGCTTTACAATTTATATATTTTTAATATACTTTACATTCCGTATACTTTTGAATATTTAAAATATTATAAAAATAATTTCTAATTCAAAAGAACTGATTTTTAGAAAAGAAAATACACATTTCTAAGTTAACTCGATATTCACAGAAGAAATTATAAGAGAAATTTTTAAATGTGTGAAATTATAATACATTTCCAATATCAAAACTTGCAGCTAGAATGGTAGGCAGACAACAATGCATAGTTTTAATTTAAAATACTCATAATTAGAAAAATGCCATAAAAATTAATGAGCTAAAGCCAGCAAACTAAAGGAAAGAAAACAAAGATAACTGCAAAAGTTAATGACAAAATAATGCTATACTAAAGACAATCACTAAAACTTAAAACTGCTCCTTTGTAAAGATTAATAAAATTGGAATGCCTCTGGTAAAATTAAGACAAAGAAAAGATACTATGGTAATATTAGGCATGAAAAAGGTAACATAACTATCATAAAAGAACGTAACAAAGAGCATAACACAAAAGAAAATTGGGCCAGGTGAGGTCTATAATCCTAGCACTCTGGGAGGCCGAGGCAGGAAGATTGCTTAAGCTCACAGGTTGAGACCAGCCTGAGCCAGAGCAAGAGCCCATCCTTAAAAATAGCTGGGCATTGTGGAAGGCACCTGTAGTCGCAGTTACTTGGGAGGCTGAGGGAAGAGGATCACTTGAGCCCAAGAGTTTGAGGCTACTGTGAGCTATGACTCTAGGGCACTCTACCAAGGGGCACAAAGTGAGACACTGTTTCAAAAAAAAGACTGACCTTTTCCAAGAATCCTTTTCAAATTAACACCTTCCTAGGCCAGTCTGTCCTTCCTAGATACTCTGTTTAAATGCCACAATTAAATAATTCAACATTCACTTCCCCCTCCATGGCTGGGGAGAAAAAAAAACCTTATCATAAGAGAGCCCCAGAAACCATGACCCCTCAAAGAACCACAAGCAAGGCCAAGCCTCCCATACAGAAGGCCCCTGTGGAAAGCCACACAGCTCCCCAACTAGACCTGCATCCCTCACATAGACACCTCTGATGGCTCAGGCATGTCCATAGCATGTGCTCAGTAAATGTGTATTAAGGGCTGAATGAACACCTGCCCAGGAGCAGTCTTCTGAGGAGCAGAAGCAGTGGTTTTAACAGTAGAATGCCAGTAGCCTCAGGGGGCCTACAGATGCCTGATTCAGATTTCATTAATGTAACATATGTATGTGTGTATATACACATATTCTTTTTTTATAAATATGCATTTTTAAATGACAGTTCTTTTAAAGAAGCAAATAACATACTTATGTACCAAAATTTAACATGCCAGAAACTACAAAAGAATTAATTTGAGCTCTCATGAATGGACTTTACATTATATAAATGTCATAAATTAGAATTTATAAACTTATAGAAATAAAACATCCTTTCATCTAACCAGATCCAGGTTAGATTTTAAAAAACAAGGTACATCATACAAATACCCACACACAAACACTTATTTCCAAACATGGATCATCCTTTTAGTTTTGTTAAATTTTGGCCTCATGTTTCTCTCCAGTATTTCCTTTAGATTCAAAGCCTACAAAAATTTCAAATTACACAAATTATTTCATGTGCCTAAAGGGAGCAAAAGAAATTTAACCCATTTGAGACATACAATTGTTGACAGCTGTCAGAATCAAAATGGGGTCAGGAATGTTAAGGAAACTCTGACAAACAGAGCCAGGGAGATCCATGAAGAGAGCGTTCTCACACGTGTGTGCCTGAAAATAAAAAGCGACCTTATACACAAAATACAGTTGCAAAGACGGGTGCCCAGCCACTGCCTGTCTAACCTTGTAACCAAGGATAATTATTTCAAAACAATAATGCAATCTCCCTCATTTTTCCCTTAAAAAACCTTTGTCTTCCTAGCCAGACAGGGTGGCTCACACCTATAATCCTAGCACTCTGGGAGGCTGAGGTTGGAGGATCACATGAGCTCAGGAGTTGGAGAACAGCCTGAGCAAGAGCGAGACCCTGTCTCTACTAAAACCAGAAAAAACTGGCCCGGTGTTGTAGTGGAAGACAGAGGCAGGAGGATCACTTAGCCCAGGAGTTTGAGGTAGCTATAAGCTAGGCTGGCACCATGGCACCTTAGCCTGGGCAACAGAGTGAGACTTCATCTCAAAAACAAAAACAAAACAAACAAAAAACCTTGCCTTTCTTTACCTTCCGGTTTACTGTGGCATGCATCTTCCCATTGCAATGTTCTATTCCCAAATCAACCCCTTTTGCTTTTAGAGATCCTCTCTCTGTTATTTAGGTGGACAAAATTTCCAAGGTCAAATCAGTGAATTCCGTGAGAAGAGGGACAGTGCCAATTTCAAGAACACCTAACCACTAGGGCTTTGAGGGACACTCACCTTGCCAGCAGCAAAGAGGTGGCAGCCCTTGACAGCTTCAAAAATGTTGGGCGAAATGTCCGGCTGGGCGGGAAGGTGAGACTGTGCCAAGGACTGTTTCACTTTCTTTACATCCACAAGACACAGCGCCCGCTCTTCTCCTGAAGGGGAAAAGGGACAGCCTCGCATCAGTGTGGAGCCACGAAGTAAAGACAATGTAGTTCTTGTGATAGTCACAAATAAATGCCATGAGAGGCCATGCGAATGAACTGACTTTTCCGCAAACCCCTACAAATACACCTTGAAGTTTACAGTGTTAGACCTAAGATGAAAAGATTTGGCCTTTTGTCAAGATCTGGAGAGTCGGAACAGGGAATTATGCAGACATAAAATTGGACTATACTTTCAAACGTGGTCCCCAACAAAGTACAGAAAGAATGCAATAGGGAATGAGGAGGGAAGAAGACATCTATAAAACAACAGGCTTGGACTATTCAAATATGTAGATATCAGGAAGCAACAAAATAAAAAGAAAGGCTGAGGAACTAGTCCAGATTAAAAGAAACTGAAGGGACATGACTGAATGCAATGTAGGATCCTGGATTGGATCATGAATAAAGAAAAAAAGTACTTAAAGGACATTACAGAGCCATAGGTAAAATCTGATTACAGGCAGAATATCAGATAATGGGTTAAATTTCTTGAATGCAAAAACTATACCATGTGAAAGTATTCTATACGATACTACAACAGTAGATATATGTCATTATACATATGTCTAAACTCACAGAATATACAACACCAAGACTGAACCCTAATGGAAACTATGGACTCTGGATGATAATGATGGGCCATGTAGGTTCATCAGTTGTAAGAATGCACCACTCTGGTGGGGGATGTTGAAGGCACAGGAAGCTGTGCGTGTGTGGGTGTGTATGTGGGAACTCTCTGTACCTTTCTCTCAATTTTGTTGTGAACTTAAAACTGCTATAAAGAATAAAACAGAAAGGAAGGGAGAGAAAAGAGCAGAGATATCAAGAAAGCCCAGTTCCTGACCATATTATTTCAACCCCTGGATACATCCACACCTGAAACAAGACCTAACTGCAGATGTTTTGAACACTGACTCAATAAATTATTGCTTTTCTCTTTTAAAAAATTGTATCTCCAACAAACAGATGGAAAAACATTGTGCCATGGTTATGTGATAGAATGAACTTGTCCTTTGGTAGATAGGATAAAGCACCTGGCACCATACCTGCCACTAACTCTCATATGGTCCAGAAAAAAATTATTATGTGTAAGAGGTAAGAGAGGAAAAAAATGTGACAATATGTTAGCAAATGGTAAATCTAGATGAAGGTTCTCTGAACGTTCATAGATGTAAGAGGGACTGTGCAGGAACAGCACAAGCTCCCAGAAGGTCACGGCCCACAGTAGTATTGATGCAATCAGGACAAAGGGTTTGAATTTAATGAATCTTTGAGGCTTGGCACCCTTCAATTAGCATAACAGTGGGATGTTCTTTGGGGATGTCAGACTGCTAAACTTGACACCAATGAGAACAAAATCTGGACAGAGAGGGTCCATCAGCTGAGAGTGCCCTCTGGGGACACAGAGGCAAAAGTTACTACTGTTCCCACCTGCCACTGGGAGGGCCTGCCTTTATGTTTCACAAACATGAAATGTAGCTTAACAAATTGTCTCCCTTAAAAGTAAAGAAAAGTGCCATGTCCTTGAATTCACACCTGCTATCATGAGTAGCTTCTCCAGGTCCTTGATAATATAAATTTGGAAGACTGCTCCAATTCCTGGGACATGGGTAAGGGAGTTCTTCAAGACATTCAGTGCATAGAGCCCTTCCTCAGTGCCCACTAACACCACCTGCAAGGGCAGAAATCCAAAGGCAGAACACAACACGAACATGTCACTGGAACAATTCTCAAGAGTAAGAGCAGCAAAATTCTCCACAGCCCTTCCTCTCCTGATAATCATGTGGCTGTAACCAGACACTGCTGACCGTGCCCATGAAAATATTACCTGGTCACTGAAGGGCAGTGTGCAGTTCATGTCTAGACGGTCATCACCTTCCAATTTCAGCAGGGAGTTTCCAAGTAATTTCTTTTCATATGTGAAATAAAAGAACAAAAATGAGACATAGTGAGGTGAATACATGAACAAACCATTCAGAGTGATAAAGAGAAGTTTAAAAAGCAAGTTAAATCTGAAAACGCTCAAAAACACAACCTGCTTTTAGCATGCCCCATATTTTGATCTGTGCTGCGAAGACAAGACATGAAAGTTACTGATATCTCTGGGCGGGGATGGGGGGTTGTTAATTAGCATCTGAGTTATAACTTGGTTTAGAAGCAGAAATAAATGAGTGTGATAGAGAGAGAGATTTTGTGATAAGAAATATGCTGAAGCTAAAAAGACTTCACCTGCAAAGGGTTAATAAGCCACATGAAAGGCTCCTACCCTCCCTAGGCCACAAAAAAAGTGCAAACAGTGTCAGCAGCAAGCCAACAAGCCTCTGAATCGCTTTACCTGAACCCACGCAGACAGAAGCTCGTAAGGAATACAGTCACCGGCCTATTGTACACATATTAACGAGGATTTCAGTAAAAGACTTATGCATGTAACAATGAAACAGGTCATCAAAACAGGTCTATGTGGTAAGCAAAGCTCTTTTCAGGAGGCTCATGGCTAAGAATCTTCCAAAAGCTAACACATAAAGTGTTTATTATTACAGAAGCAAACTGTCTGAAAAGAGCTATTTGGTTTTCAACAGAGCAAACGCCAATGAGCAATGAGCACTGTTTGTATCCTGGCACATTCTTGGTGGGGTGATGCCAATCATGGCACACCTACATTTCTAACATCTTAAGGATAAGTAGGATTTCAAACCTGCCTAAAGAAGAGCAAATACTGCAGAAGCAATTGAGAAGCTTATGAAAAGCCTTCCTGAAGTAGATGTGGCAGCCAGCAGCCTACCGTACTGCTTCATGGCCAAAGTACTTATGATGCCAGCCTTGAAACCAAATGGACGCATCAGAGTGAACATTAGAGGGGAGTTTCTTGTAAGTACATCTGCTGCATCACCACAGCCAAGGTCTGTGATGCTCCAGTTTCCCATTCTACATGGCTACAGAAAGGCGGCGTGTGATATACACAAGCTAACTTAAGTGTTTGTGCCTTCATTGCCACCAGACTCCTGGTAATGATATGGTCTGGAGCCAGGAACCCACGGAGAGGGAGCCCAGGGGAAATCAAGACAGCCAACAGGATTCCCATCATTCAGACCAGTTCCCAGGTCAACCCACTTTACAGAGACAAGCTCCAGTGTCTGTTGTCATACTCACAGCATCGGCTTCTGCTTTTTCCCTAGAAACTCTCCCACCTGCGACAACAGATTCTAAGGCGGTGACCCAGCGCTGTTTATCAGGGAAGCTGGGAGCTAACAAGTAGAGGGTTCTCCCAGGCCAGCAGGTGGTGTGCGGGTGAGATTCCATCTTCAGTATGTATGGAACATCTAGGAGATTTCACAGAGAGCACAGGATTGGGTGTGGACTTCCCCTATCCCAGCTGGGAGGGATGGCCCTGAGCTATCAGAGATCCCACCAAACTGTGCGAGTCTCAGTTACTGCTAAGACAGAGGAGCTAAGGAAGGTGGACCTTCTTTAGAGAGCCAACCTTCCACATCCTCCTCCTTCCCCTTCTGCATTACCAAGCCCACTCCACCTCCAGGTGGGACTCCTCTGGCTCCTCCTCACCTGCTTTGGCTGTATTTGCGAGTTCGGAAGCACCAACAGCACCGTGAATTGATACATCCCCGTCGGGAAGGCACAGCTCAAATTCTTCCACCGGCCTCTGTCCAGCTTGGTGCAAAGAGGAAGGGCAGAAAGAAAAACAAAAGAACAGGAACAAGAGCAAGAGGAGAACAGAAGAGAAAAGAGACAGAGACAGAGAGAGGGACAGAGAGACGGTACGCGTGTAAAGAGAGGCGCACAAGAACAAAGAAGGGAAAGAGGTGTGCAGAGAAGGCAGAGAGGGAAGATAAAAAAAAAATAAAGTGTGTCAGATGAGTAGCACAGTGAAATTCTGATGACGATGCGGATTTATGGGTTAGTTGACTGAGGCAGAAGTTCTCTGAAGGTGTATTAGCAGGTGGAATCTTCAGGGCAGCGCCCTGCGGGTTCTTCAGGGGGGAGACCTATAGATGTGAGTATCGTACCAATAACCTTTAGAGAAGTCATTTGGCTTTTCGTTTTCAAAAATGGAAAAGCGTAGAAGGCTTGCAAGGCAGTCCAAAAAACAAAGCCTTCACTCCAACACTGGGAGACCTGGGATAACCACGTGCAATGATATTCCCCCTGAATTATTAATTTACCTTCTCTGGCTTCATTATCATAAATGAGGACTTTTGATCCCTCCAGGACAATGTACTTCCTGTCCCACCCTTGCTGTCCTCGTTTATTATTCCTGGGAAAAGAAAGATGGAAATGAAAAATGTTTGAACTCAAGAAGAATGAGGCTGGAGGAAGGGGTGAGAGAGTCACTGGGTGGGGTACATGGTTCCTAGAAAAGACACTTTCCTTAGAAAACATCAGGGATGGAAGTGCCTTGGGGCCTCCCATGCTAGCACCTGTCCCAGACCAAGCCACCTTGCAACAGTACCTGGGCACCTTCATCCACCCTTCCAGATGTAAGCTGCTGCTGGGCTCCTTGGTCTGGAGACTGGGGGAGTTCATTTTGTCACGGCAGAAGGCCTCAGTGAAGTGTGTGGCATATTCAGCAGGCAGGCCACAGGTGGCTGGCAAGCATGTGGAGCACTTGGGATGACACATCACCTGACATTCTAGGGGAGAGCAGTGGGCAACCTAAAGACACACTCGGCTAACTCTGTCCCCTTCCCTTCCTCCTCCAGCCAGACCAAGGGCTTCTCCACCCACCATGTCCTGTGCATGTGGCCCTGGCAGGCAGGTAACCCCTAAGCTTTCCCAGGTGCCAGGCCCCTATAGATCGAGGAAACCAGAGAGCCAATCACTCTCAACCTTGTCTCCATGGCTTTATCCCAGGCTGTCCATAAACAGGCGTGTGTCCACAAAGTATGTGGTTGCACCTTTCAGTTGGAGTCAGCACAAAGGTAGGGAGAGACCAGCCTGACAAAAAGGGGCTGAAAATTAGCAAAGCCCAAGGCATTTTGCACAGCAGGCTGGAGTCATGAGCTGAAGACAGACATCAACTCAGTGCTTTAACAGGGGAAAAATAGTGTCCGCCCACTGAAATAAAAAACTTAGAAATGAATGTATTAGAAGATGAGTTATAAAAAAGAAAAATCACCTCCATCTGCTGGATTTTTTTTAAAATGGAAACACCAAGGTGACCACTACAGATACCCAAGTGCTGCTCTTACCAAGACATTTGGATGCCTGGCGTCCGAAGTGCACAGTATCCAGACACACAGCACACTTTGTGGCTCGCATGTTCAGTCCTACGTTAAATCGGTGAGGAATATTGTGGTGCATGCGCTCCTTAAGACGCCGACTAAATTCTGGAGGAAAATGTTTTACAAATCATTAGAGTACTGCAAACAATATCCTTGAGAAAGTGAAGTGACAACCCACAGTACAGGATGGGGGAAAATATTTGCAAATCTTATCTCTGAAGGGGGACACGTAACCTAGAATATATAAAGAACTCTTACAGCTCAATAATTTTTAAAAAAAATTAAAAATGGGCTAAGGATTTAAATAGACATGTCCCCAAAGAAAAGAAATAAATGGCCAACAAGCACATGAAAAGATGCTCAACATCCTTAGTCATTAGGGAAATGCAAATCAAAACCACAGTGAGATACCACTTCACACCCACTCAGATGTCTACAATCTTAAAAATGGAAAATAAGTGCTGGTGAGGATGTGGAGAAATTCCCTCATACATTGCTGGTGAGAATGTAAAATGGTGCAGCCATTGTAAGACCCTGTCTGGCAGCTCCTCAAAAGGTGAAACAAAATTAGCATATGACCCAGCAATTCCACTCCTAGGTATGTATAGATACCCTAACCTATGTACCCACAAAAATTTGGAGATAAATGTTCACAGCAGCATAATTTACAACATCTCCAAAGCGGAAACAATCCAAATGCCCATCAACAGATGAAGGGATAAAGACGATGTGCTAAGCTGGGCAAAGTGGCTGTAATCCCAGCACTCTGGGAGGCCGAGATGAGTGGATTGCCTGAACTCAGCAGTTCAAGACCAGCAGAGCTAGAGCGAGACCCTGTCTCTAAAAATAACAGGGTGTTGTGGCGACCACCTGTAGTCCCAGCTACTTGGGAGGCTAAGGCAAGAGGATCCTTGAGCCCAAGACAAGCTATGAAGGTTGGGCGCCCATAGCTCAGCAGTTAGGGCACCAGCCACAAGCACCGGGGCTGGTGGGTTCGAACCTGGCCCAAAACTGTTAAACAAACAAACAACAACAACAAAAAAAAAATAGTCAGGCATTGTGGCAGGTGCCTGTTTTCCCAGCTACAAGGGAGGCTGAGGCAAGAGAATCACTTGAGCCCAAGAGTTGGAGGTTGCTGTGAGCTGTAATGCCACAGCACTCTACCGAGGGTGACATAATGAAACTCTGTCTCAAAAAAAAAAAAAAGTACATGTATACACCAGGAATCCTAATTAGGAATCCTGGAGAGTTCCTAATATCACAAAGCCAAAACTACTTTGGGCGGCACCCATAGCTCAATGGGTTGGACGCCAGCCACATACACCAAGGCTGGCAGGTTTGAACCCTACCCAGGCCAACTAAAAGTAACAATGACTGCAACAATAACAACAAAAGAAAATAGCTGGGTGCTGTGGTGGGCATCTATAGTTTCAACTACTTGGGAGGCTGAGGCAAGAGAATCACTTAAGCCTAATAGTTTGAGGTTTCTGCGAGCTGTGACACACAGCACTCTACCCAAGGTGACAGCCTGAGACTGTCTCAAAAAAAAAGGAGCTATGAGCTACGATGCCACAGCACTCTACCAAGGGTATGCTATCCATTTAATGGAAAATTATTCAACTGTAAAAAGAAATGAAACACTAGTGACTCATGTGAACCTGAAAAATATTATCCTCCGTGAAAACAGCCACACACAAAATGGAATGATTCATTATATGAAAAATCCAAAAGAGCAAATTCATAGGGACAATAGATTAATGATTGCCAAGGGGAACATTAGCAGAACAGGGAATTAGAAATGACTAATGATGGATGCAGAGTAATTTTCTTTGGTGAAGGTGACCAAAATGTTCAAAAAAGAATATGGTGATAGGTGCACAATCCTGTGAACTCACTGAAAAATGCTGAATTTACATTTTTCAATAAATTGTATGATAAATGAATTATATTACAAGAAAGCTATCTTTAAAAAAAATTAGAGCAGCTGAGGTACAGATTATAAAACTACTTGCACACTAATAGTTGCACCTAAATTATATGAATCAACCTAAAATCTCTATTTCCAGTTATTAGGAATTGGGTTTAAGATTGACCATATCGTGGCATAGATGTTTGTAAGCATAAAGAAACATGAGATTTTAAATCAATTGCCTGTAAATGTTTTAGTCATGCAAGCTTTGTTTTCTAGATGTCTGGAAAATCACATGTCTAGAGCTTTTCGGAATCCTATTTAAAAATCACCACTTTTTTTTTTTTTTCTCTTCCCTCTCTTTTTTTTTTAATTAAATCATAGCTGTGTACATTAATGTGATCATGGGGCACTATACACTAGTTTCATAGACCGTTTGACACATTTTCATCACACTGGTTAACATAGCCTTCCTGGCATTTTCTTCATTATTGTGCTAAGACATTTACATCCCACATTTACTAAGTTTCACAAAAATCACCACTATGAATTACAGAATTTCTAATTCTTAAATATGAATTGACCAAAGAATTCTCCTTTTAAGTCTAGTATTTCCATGAATAACTTCTTCTTATTCAAAACCCAACTTTTTAGACTCAAAGAACTGACACTTATGTTTATATTCTACTCTGTTAAAGTTAACAAGATTGAGGCCAAGTATATTGGCTCACACTTGTAATCCACCCACCACTTCAAGAAGCAGAGGTAAGAGAATCACTTGAGCCCAGGAGTTTGTGGTTGCAGTGAGCTATGATGATGCCACTGCACTTTAGCCTGGGTTATAGATCAAGATCCTGTCTCCAAAAAATAAAATCAAATAAAAACAAAAAAAAATTAACAAGATTTTTTTTTTTCATTTAGTAGGCTCCCTCTCAATAATGACCTAACTATAGTAATTAGTGGCAATTTTACAGTAGTCTCTAAGACCTTCAGTGGAGGCCAGGGAGCTGCAGAAAATAATGGCTTATGCATACGCTGTTTTTTTCTATCAGATAACTGAGATGGCTACTAAATGTCTAACAGATAGGTAGTGTCCACAGTGCAGAGATGCTGGACAAAGGCATGATCCATGTCCCAGGCAGGACAGAGAAAGATTTCATCACACCACTCAGAATGGTGCACAATTTAAAATTTGTGTGAATTATTTATTTCTGGAATTTTCTGTTTAATATTTTTGGACCAGGGATGACCACAGGTAACTGTCACCATGGATGAGGAAGGACTGCTGTAGAGAGAACAGCTTAAGACCCAAATTTCTGGATCCCACTTTGGTAGGTTCTCCTTAGTAAGTTACAACATACTCCTTCCTTTCTTAGAAAAGCATAAGGAATAAACAACCCAAATGAACTTTGAAACTATGATGGTGCAACATACATGGAGCAAGTACTTAAAGTACTGAAGATATTCAAGGAATCTGTCAATGGGTAACAACAAAACAAAAGCAGGGAGGAAGGGAGCAAGATGGTGGCCAAGTAACAGCTTCTTTGTAACAGGGGCAGTGAGACTGGGGAGAGAAAATTTTGCAACAGGTGGTGGGGGGGTGAGATTGGGGAAAGAAGACTTTGCAACAGGGGTTCGGGGGGGGGGTGAGATTGGGGAGAGAAGACTCCAGGCATCTCTGGCTTGTAGGCTCTGCCCAAAAACATCCCTTTGGGGATGCAGGGAGACAATGAGAGACTTCTGGACCCCAGGAGGAGGACAAAAGCACTGGAGAACTGGCAAGTGGCTGCGTTCGTTCAGGCTGAAGCCATGGCTGCCACAGCTATAATTCCAACAGCAGCGAGACTGCAAACAGGGAAGGCCTTCTCTGTGGGCTGTTTTGTTTTTTTGGACTTGATCACTCAGTTGAACTACCTTGGGAGAACTTGGACAAGAAAGTGCGGATGACATTAAGCTCTGTCTAGGACCCCAGACTGAGCCGCTGAGCCAGAACAGAGCTACAGCTACAATTGTTCAACTGTGGGCCGCATGTGCCTCCACTGGAGGAGAACTGCCCACCCCTCACCCTCCCACAGGCTCCGCCCTCAGGGTAACAGAGCTAGACTCAGGCTGGGAGACCTTGGGCTCCCTTGGGCAAGTGAACTAGTGACTGAGCAGCACCAAAGGCCGGGACTGAGACAATGGGGAGGAGTGGAGATTTCAGTGTTTGACAGTAGCAGGACTGCCTTGCCAACTCAGCCCTCAGGGACATACAATGAGACTAGATATGGTACACTGGATAAGCGGGCAGCCACTTCAGGAGAGATCCCAGCAACAAGTGCTTTCCTGGGAAAGTTTCTGTTAGCCAAGGTTATCAGTTTAAAGTGTCTTTTAAGCAGGCTAAGGAGAGATTTAGGTTGTCCACCCTGCGCGGTTTGAGAATCAAGCACAGGCCTCCAGTCTCCATCTCATACAGCTGTATCAGCATTGTGATTAACATCTCATACCCCAGAAGATCACCTGTTGCCCAGACAATATTCAGCAAGATATATATACTGCTTTGTTTTTCTTTTAGGATTTTTTTTTTCCTTATTTCAACATTTTTCCTCTAGATTATTCTTTTTTTTTCTTAATTTCTTTCTTCACTTTTCTAGTTTAAATTTAATTTCCATTGTTGCCTTCTTTAATAATAAAACCTTAATTTTAGCTACTGTTTCTGCCCCTATTATTTGGTTTTACCCCAAATTTTATCCTGTAAGGTTTTCTGTTTATTTCTTTTGGTTTAATTTACAGTATTTTTGTCTTTCCTCTCTATTTGGTGGAGGTGGGGTACTGTATATGAATAAGGTGGCAAAGAGCTGCTGATCTCAAGGGAACCACACAACCCAAAACCTGCAGAGGTTGGGAATTTTAAGGTGTGGGTCAAAGTACCCTACTGTACACTTTTATTATTTCTATCTCCCTCTTTCTGTGCCTCTCTTCTTTTTGTCAGTATTCCTTTTTATGCACCCCCACTCCATTCTCTTTTTTCTTCCTTTTTTTTTAAATCTTTTTTCCCTAATTGCTCTTCAATCATCTCATCCTTTTGGTCCTGTACCAAAAGGACTCATCAAAACTTTCAGCCAGAGGCATGGTAACTTAGGGAGCAAGAAGAAATGAAAGGAAAATTAGGGCAAGGAAACAGATGAAAGAAAACACTCACAAGGAAGAATAAGCAGAAAAATCCTGGCAACATGAAAAACCAGTCCAGAGGAACCCCTCCAAGGGACCATGAGGTAGCTACTACAGAGGATTCCACCTATAAAGAAATGTCAGAAATGACAGAAGGGGAATTTAAAATACAGATGATGAAAAAAATGAAGGAAATTGCTGAGAAAGTGGAATAAGAGATGAATGACATGAAGAACACAGAAAGGATATGGCAGAGCTGAAGGAGTTGAAGCAGTCAATTAGGGAACTTAAAGATGTAACAGAAAGTATCAATAACAGAATAGACCATGCAGAAGAAAGAATCTCAGAGGTAGAAGACAAAGTACTGAGATAACTCAGATAGCTAAAGAGGCAGAAAAGAAGAGAGAAAGCAGAATGTTCACTGACAGAATTATGGGACTTTATGAAGCATTCAAACATTTGAGTTATAAGTATCCCAGAAGGGGAAGAAGAATGCCCCCAGAGGAATGGAAGCCATACTAGAGAATATTATAAACGAAAATTTCCCAAATATCACCAAAGATCCTGACAC
Source organism: Loris lydekkerianus (assembly GCA_963574355.1). Taxonomy (NCBI): domain Eukaryota; kingdom Metazoa; phylum Chordata; class Mammalia; order Primates; family Lorisidae; genus Loris; species Loris lydekkerianus. Next base: position 53,420 of record CAUYPK010153183.1, read on the forward strand.
ACTCCTTTCCAAGGGATATCGGACCCCAGGTTACCTAAACTCTAATAGAGCTTCCCCAAAACACATTGTGATGAACCTGTATAAAGTCAAGACAAAAGAAAAGATTCTACAAGCAGCCAGGAGTAAGCACCAATTGACCTATAGGGGCAAATCCATCAGGGTGACTGCTGACTTCTCCAAAGAAACTTTTCAAGCCAGAAGACAATGGCCATCTACCTTTAATCTACTTAAACAGAACAATTTCCAGCCCAGAATTCTATATTCCACTAAGCTAAGCTTTAAAATTGATAGAGAAACCAAGTCTTTTACTTATATGCAAACATTGAGGAAATTTGCCACAAGACCAACTCTACAGTAAATACTTCAACCTGTTCTACAAACTGACCATCACAATAGACCATCAGCAAAGTAACCACCCAGAAATTAAAGGACAGAACCTAGCTTCTACATTGATGCAAAAAACAAAACCAAGCAATGAACTTTCACAAAATAAGATGAATAGAAAGCTATCACACTTATCAATTACCTCAATAAATGGCCTGAATTCCCCCACTGAACAGGCATAGACCGACTGATTAGATTATAAAATGCGCGCCAACCATTTGCTGTCTGCAGGGAACACACCTAGCCTCAAAAGACAAATTAAAACTCCGAGTTAAAGGTTGGAAGATAATTTTTCAGGCGAATGGAATTCAGAAGAAAAGAGGGGTTGCAATCTTATTTTCAGATACATGTAGATTTAAAGCAACTAAAATCAAAAAAGACAAAGATGGTCACTTCATATTGGTCTAGGGAAAATATAACAGGAAGACATTTCAATTCTAAATATTTATGCACCCAACTTAAATGTTCCCAGATTCTTGAAACAGACCTTAATTAGTGTGAGCAATATGATATCCTATAACTCAATAATAACAGGGACTTTAACACTGCTCTTACAGAGCTGGACAGATCCTCTAAACAGAAATTAAACAAAAATATAAGGGACTTAAATGAAACCCTAGAACTGTGCTTAACAGACATATATAGAACACTCCAGCCCAAAGCTAAAGAATAAAGATTCTTCTCATCAGCCCATGGAACATTCTCCAAAAGTGATCATATCCTACACATAAAACACACCTCAACAGAATCAAAAGAATTGAAATTTTACCTTGTATCTTCTCAGACCACAAGGCACTAAAGGTGGAACTCAACTCCAACAAAAAAGTTCAACCCCAAAGGCATGGAAATTAAACAACCTTATGCTGAAAGACAGTGGGGTGCAGGAAGAAATAAAAGAAGAAATCATTAACTTCCTTGAGCATAACTACAATGAAGACACAAGCTACAGCAAAAGCAGTCCAGAGAAGAAAGCTTATCATTTTAGATGCCTACATCCAAAAAATAGAAAGAGAGCGCATCAACAAACTCACAAGCTATCTTATGGAATTGGAAAAAGAAGAACAATCTAAACTTAAACCCAGAAGAAAAGAAATATCCAAAATTAAATCTAAGATTAATGAAACTGAAAACAAAAGAATTATTAAGAAAATTAATAAAACAAGGAGTTGATTTTTGAAAAAATTAATAAAATAGATAAATGTTTGGCCAGACTAACTAGAAATAGAAAAGTAAAATCTCTAGTAACCTCAATCAGAAATGATAAAGGGGAAATAACAACTGATGCCACAGAGATACAAGAGATCATCTCTGAATACTACAAGAAACTCTATGCCCAGAAACTTGACAATGTGAAGGAAATGGATCGATATTTGGGATCACACCCTCTCCCTAGATTTAGCCAGGAAGAATAGAGCTCCTGAACAGACCAATTTCAAACACTGAGATCAAAAAACAAAAAATCTCCCAACAAAAAAAAATGCCCTGGTCCAGATGGCTTCACACCAGAATTCTATCAAACCTTTAAAGAAGCGCTTATTCCCATACCGCAGAAATTATTCCAAAAAACTGAAGAGGAAGGAACCTTCCCCAACACCTTCTAGGAAGCAAACATCACCCTAATACTAAAACCAAGAAAAGACCCAACTAAAAAGGAGAACTTCAGGACAATTTTACTAATGAAGATAGATGCAAAAATTCTCAACAAAATCCTAGCCAATAGATTACAGCTTATCATCAAAAAGTCATACATCATGATCAAGTTGGTTTCATCTCGGGTGGCACTTGTATCTCAAAGGAGTAGGGTGCTGGCCCCACATGCCAGAGGTGGTGGGTTCAAACCCAGCCCTGGCCAAAAACTGCAAAAAAAAAAAAGTAGGCTTCATCTTGGGGATGCAAGGCTGGCCTAACATATGCAAGTCCATAAACGTTACTCACCATATCAACAGAAGCAAAAACAAAGATCATATGATCCTCTCGATAGATGCAAAAAAAGTATTCGACAAAATACTTTTAAAAAAGCACCCTTTTTTAATTAGAACACTGAAGAGTACAGGCATAGGTGGCACATTTCTTAAACTAATCGAAGCTCTCTATGACAAGCTGACAGCTAACATTTTACTGAATGGAGTAAAACTGGAAGCTTTTCCACTTAGAACTGGAACCAGATAAGGTTGTCCTCTGTCGCCATTACTATTCAACATAGTGTTGGAAGTTCTAGCCAATACAATTAGGCAAGACAAGGAAATAAAGGGTATCCAAATGGGAGCAAAGGAGGTCAAACTCTCCCTTTTCTCTGACAATATGATCTTATACTTAGAGAACCCCAGAGATGCAACCACAAGACTCCTGGAAGTCATCAAAAAATATAGTAATGTCTCGGGATACAAAAATCAATGGCTTTGTATACACCAAGAACAGCCAAGAAGGCTAATTAAGGGACACAACTCCCTTCACCACAGCTTCAAAGAAAATGAAATACCTAGGAATATGCCTAACAAAAGAGGTGAAGGACCTCTAAAGAAAATTATGAAACTCTAAGAAAAGAAACAGTGGAGGATATATTAACAAATGGAAGAACATACCATGCTCATGGCTGGGAAGAATCAACATTGTTACAATGTCTATACTTCCCAAAGCAATCTACCAATTCAGTGCCATCCCTATTAAAATACCAACATCATACTTTCAAGACCTGGAAAAAATGATTCTGTGTTTTGTATGGAACCAGAAAAAACCCCGTATAGCTAAGGCAGTTCTTATTAATAAAAACAAAGCTGGGGGCATCAGCATACCAGATTTTAGGCAATACTACAAAGCCATTGTGGTCAAGACAGCATGGTACTGGCACAAAAATAGAGATATAGACTTTTGGAATAGAATAGAAAACCAGGAAATAAAACTAACTTCTTACTACAACCACCTAATCTTTGATAAACGAAACAAGAACATACCTAGGGGGAAAGACTCCCTATTCAATAAATGGTGCTGGGAGAACTGGATATCCACATGTAAAAGACTGAAACTGGACCCAAACCTTTCTCCACTCACAACAATTGATTCAAGATGAATAAAGGACTTAAATTTAAAGCATGAAATGATAAAAATTCTCAAAGAAAGCACAGGAAAATCACTGGAAGATATTGGGCTGGGGAAAGACTTCATGAAGACAACTTCATGGCAATTGCAACAACAACAAAAATAAACAAATGGGACTTAATTTAACTGAAAAGCTTCTGTACAGCTAAGGAGACAACAACCAAAGCAAAGAGACAACCTACACAATGGGAAAGGATATTTGCATATTTTGAATCAGACAAAAGATTGATAACTAAGATCTACAGAGAACTCAAATTAATCACATAAAAAGCCAACAATCCCATAGATCAATGGGCAAGAGACATGAATAGTACCTTCTCTAAAGAAGACAAACGAATGGCTAACATATGAAAAAATGTCCATCATCCCTATATATTAGAGAAATGCAAATCAAAACCACCCTGAGATACCATCTAACCCCAGTGAGAATGGCCCACATCAAAAATCTCAAAATTGCAGATGCTGGCATGGATGTGGAGAGAAGGGAACACTTTTACATTGCTGGTGGGACTACAAACTAATGCAACGTTTTTGGAAGGAAGTATGGAGAACTCAAAGAACTCAAGCTAGAGCTCCCATTTGATCCTGCAATCCCATTACTGGGGATCTACCCAATAGGAAAAAAAATCCTTTTACTTCAAGGACACTTGCACTAGACTGTTTATTGCATCTCAATTTACAATTGCCAAAATGCAGAAACAGCCTTAATGCCCACCAACCCAGGAATGGATTAATAAACTGTGGTTTATGTATACTGTGGAATACTATTCAGCCATTGAAAAAGATGGAGACTTTACATCCTTTGTATTAACCTGGATCAAAGTGGAACACATTATTCTTAGTAAAGCATCACAAGAATGGAGAAGTATGAATCCTATGTATTCAATTTTGATATGAGGACAAATAATGACCTAGTACACAGTGGGGGGTGGGGGGTGGGGGAAGGGGAGAGCAGAGAGAGAGGAGGGAGGAGGGTGAGGGAAAGGAAGAGCAGAGAGAGGGAAAGAGGGAGGGGGTGGGGCCTCAGTGTGTGACACACCACCCACTTAGGGGCAAGACACAATTATAAGAGGGACGTTCCCTAACAAATGCAATCAGCGTAACCTGTTCTCTTGTATCCTCAATGAATCCCCAACAATAAAAAATAAATCCCCAGCACTTAGTTTTCTAAGTGATAGGAACTTAGACCATTATTGTCAATGACCTCTGTTTCCATTAGATACAGTATTTTCATCAAAATAAAGAAAATCTGCTTTAAGGTTGATGTGAAGGTTAAAACAAACTAAAAAAAAAAAAAAGGCGCAGCACCTGTATAGCTCCGTGGCCAGGGCGTCAGCCACATACACAGGAGCTGGTGGGTTTGAATCCAGCCCGGGCCTGCCAAACAACAATAACAACTACAACTAAAAAAAGCCAGGCATTGTGGCAGGTGCCTATAGTCTCAGCTACTTGGGAGGCTGAGGCAAGAGAATCCCTTAAGCCCAGGAGTTTCAGGTTGCTGTGAACTATGATGCCACTCTACCAAGAGCAACAAAGTGAGACTCTGTCTCAGAAAAAAAGAAAAAAAAGCAGGTGTGACTGTGACAGCATGATGCTAAAACCACAGGTCTACTTGTTTTCCCTAATACTGTCCAAACCATCTTCCTTAGCTTTTTTTTTTTTTTTTTGAGAACATAAAACTCCTTACACTTAATGTGTGAATGTTTAAAGGGCTATCTCAGAGGTTTTGTATTAGCCCATATAGATCTACCTCATTCTTTCAAGGGGCTGTGTAGGATGCCATGGTATGGGCTTATGATTCACCTTTTAAGCCAGATGCAATTTGTTCTACCATTGGTAGAAATATAAATTGGCACCAGCTGTCAACACTCAAAATGCACATGATCTTAAACCAAACAATTCATTTCCCAAGAATTTAATCAGCCACAACACCCGAGGATATGCAGGATATTCTTTGCAGGGCTTTTATGATAACAGAGGATTGAAAACAACCTAAATACTCACTGATAGGAGTCTGGTTTAGAAGGTGAATCGTATGCCCACATCCTGGAATACTACACAGCCTCTTGAAAGAATGAGGTAGATCTGTGTAGACTAATATGAAACCTCTAAGATAGCCCTTTAAATGGAAAGGTGTCTTTCAGTTTTTAGTATATTGTGCTATGATGTTTATAAAAGAAAAAAAAGGGGGGCTAAGAAAAATGTGCTTATTTTCTCATATTCTTTAAAGACAATCAGGTAACGTAAAATACATGAATGACAAAGACGTGCTTACTGCATGAACTATCGCTGGAAGACTATAGTGGTTGAAAGCAATGATTGATTCTGAGTAAAGGATCAAAGGATGGGGTGAGGGGAGCTTTACTTCTGCCTCTTTATCCCCTAGTATTATTTGTAATTTGTACCATATGCCTGCATTTCTTAATGAACTAAAAAAAATTCCCATGCGACCCCAACAACCCCTTGAGAATGTACCCTCTGGAGTTGAAGACTCCTTTCTGCGGCTGGATGGGGGGGCCAGCAGGCTCATGGCGCTGGGCTGGTGCTCAGGTGACCGCACGATGGCAGACATGGCAATCTGCTGCCTCGCAGTGGCTGGCGTGGACGGGTGTGGGTGGTCTATGGCTTTTCGGTGGGCAGCTGCAGAGATATCAATGTAATGCCTGTTGGTTAGCTGGGTCACCTAGAGGATCAAACCAAATAGACTACCCTTTCAAGGATCTGAGACCCAAAGGACATGCATCAGTCCAACTGGCAATGCCAAAGAGGCCATACATTTTCAGACTTGAGAAGTCTGGACTGAAATCATCTAAGGATGGGCCATTAACAAAGAAGCTGAACTAGTCTATCAGTCCTCTGCCTTTTCCAGAGCTATGAGCACTTTGCAGAGAAAGCTCCTACCTTCCTCCCGGGCAGACCGGAGCTCAATGCGGGTCTTCTGAAGGGCTTCCTCTAGCTCTGCACAGCGAGCTTTCTCCTTTTCAAGGGCCAGCTTCAGCTCATTGTACTGCAGAGGAACCTGTGTGGGCAAAGCAGGGTCCTCTTTCCGTCGACTAAATAAACCCTAGCAATGGAAACAGAGATATCTCCTAACTCCTGGAACTGATACTTAAATCTAGCTAAAGGAAATCTGACTCAGGAGGAGCAAAGCACGAAAGCCAGGAGCATACTCACTGTAAGTGTATTTAGTAAAAATGGCATGTGAAGGGGGGAAAGGGTGGGCAGGGTTGCAGCCCCTTCCAGTCGGCTGAAAAAAATAGGGGTGCGGAAGTTTTCACCAAGAGGATTAAAGATGCTTGAATTGCCACCACCTCTTCCTTTAGCATTCCCAACACAGGAGAGTCATTTCATGAGTCCATCCCACTCAAAAAATGGAATCAGGAGAGTATGGAGTATGGAGTCAGGAGAGATGGTTCAGAGGTCACTCTTGCCTTGGCATTTGTCTCATGATGCTTAGTTGCAAGACACAGAGATGAGTGTTTTTAAAAAGAAAGAATTTTTAAATGAATGCTAAAATGATGTGAAAACAAGGAGATTACTAACAAAAAAATGCAAATGGAAACATGTACTATACATGGAAGGGGGAGAAAAAAGGAAAACACAAGAATGATGCAATGGGAAAAAAAGATCCTAAAACAAACAAACAAAAAAAAATGGAAATACCCTAACTACATCAAGTGATACAACCAGATAGCAGTTCACTGCTAAAATAAAAAAACATTAAATCATAAGCATAACAAACATATACAGTCACAGAGTACATAAGAAATTCCTTCCTGTGCAGCCACTGCTTCGTAGGAGGCAGCATCTGAGGATCCCCTTACAGTGAAAATGGCACTGGGAATAAGGAGACCAGCTGCCAACTTTGGTCCTCCACACCTTTCTCCCAGGCATTCTAAGTCATCCAGGCCTTTCCTGTGAAATCACTGCCACTATGGTGTGCGACTGTCTTTGAAAGGAAAGTGCAGGGTCCTTAGGGACCTTTCTTGAACTGAGAACACTGGGCCAAAGCTACTCTGAGGGCTTCCGTGTTTGGGAAAGCATGTATTGATTATGAAACGGGATCTTTCCACGTGTACCTACACATAACCTTGACCATGGTTTGTGATTTGTTTGCTACAGTTTTTTTTTTTTGTTTGTTTTTTTTGAGACAAAGTCTCACTATTTTGCCCTCAGTAGAGTGCCGTAGCGTCACAGCTTACAGCAACCTCAAACTCCTGGGCTTAAGCAATTCTCTTGCCTCAGCCTCCCAAGTAGCTGGGACTATAGACGCCCACCACAACACCTGGCTACTTTCTGTTGCAGTTGTCATTGTTGTTTGAACCTGCCGCCCTAGGTGTATGTGGCTGGCACTGTAACCACTATGCTACGGGTGATGAGCCTGTTTGCTACAGTTTTAAAGAATAAGGCAGTACTCGGCAGAGAGGAGAGCTATGCAGTTAGGCACTTCGGCCTGGTCACGCCAACCCCTTGGGCTCCAGTCTCTTCAGAAGCCAATCAAAAGGACTAGACCAGATCATTTCTGAAGTCCTTTCTGGAGTGTGATACAAGTGAATTTATGTGAATCAGCTTCTCTTAAGTCTCATACATGCGATCTGCTAATCCCTCAGAAACCCCATGCACGTGACCTGCTAAATCTCTCTAAGGTCCTATATATGTGACTTGCTAATCCCTTTAGAGTCCCAGGCATATGACCTGCTAATCCCTGTAGAGTCCTGTATGCCTGACCTTTGAACCTGCTTGTAGTTCTGCACACGTAACTTAGGTATAAACCTTTCTCTCTACCAACTACCTCCTCCCCAACCTGCCCCAGTCATCATGTGGGGAAAAAAATCATTTCCTTAACACAGAAAGACACTATTATTTCAACATCCACGAACACAAAGTTAGACTTGATCAATAATATCCTCTGATAAGGGCTATTCTGATTATCTCAAAACCTATTTTTCAACCCAAAATAAAACCCCCAAAAAGGTTTATCTTGTTTCTCTGATGTTCCTATGATTAAATATCACAGTGGTGTCCACTGAACGATGAATGATGGCGTGAAACTGACAACTCTCACTTTCAGACACTGACTCACCTTTTTCTTTTTAGCAGGTTGGTCCATTTTGGCTTGCAGAAAATCAATGAGTTTGGTTTGTTGAGAAATGGTGCCTTCCATTTTCACCTTTTCATGAGAATAGAGAACCTAAAATGCAAGAAAACCAAAATAACCTCAGGTCCAGGCAGAAGTATACTTTTAAAACTTGGTATTTTAAGACAGAAAATGTAAAGTCATTAGGAAGCTAGCACACGAAAATTTGACACAAACAGCACTAAATGGATATGTACTTATTTAGTCCCAATTTTATAGCAAAGGATAGATGGATAGATATGTGAAAAAGTAAAAATAGCACAGTGTTAACTGTAGAATCCAGGTGGTGGTCACTACAGAAACTTCCAATTTCTCTGAATGTTTACAAGTGTTCATAATAAAATACTGGGGAAAATACACACAGCATACAAATAAAGATACTTGCTGCCATCATGCTCTGCCTCTGCAGGCAGATTTTAGGCAGATTCCCTTTGCCAATCTTCACCTGAATGTTTTCTAGCTGATACTCCAGATCACTTCTTTCTGTCTTCAGCAGATCAGCTCGATCTAGAGCTTCTTGCAGTCCTTGTGTCAGACGGAAGATGTGATTCTTCTGCAGGTCCATCTGTTGCTGTAATTTGGCTTGCTAGTGGAGAGAAGGGCCAGAGAAAGGCTCAATACTACATTTGATTTGATATGATATGATCTCCCACTGTTCCTATTCTTAAATAGGACAAGTACCAAAATCTCTGATGGCCAACAAGTCACAGGATACCCCCCACTGTAACAGCAGTTCAGGCTGTAGGGTCTGCCTTCCAATCAGAGTTCCAGTTAAGGATGTATTTGTGCTTAAGACTACGAACCATTTGAGTTGACATCTAAGGCAGTCTGACTCAGTGCCATGACAACTAAGTTCCAATTTGTCCTTATTTTTTGTTTTCAAGATCTTGACTGCTATTATGAGAAATCACTCTGTGCAGACTGAGCAGAGTACACAAAGAGAAATCAGATCACCCCTAACTTAATAAGCCCCCTACCAAGGTGGAGGAAGGAAGAAGATCACAGATACGGTGTGAATCCTAGTAAAACTCAAAAACAATTCAATTTAGTATATTGGAAATAGTTCTGTGCCACATCTCTCTCTCCAATTCTTACAATGGAAGCCAACCAGAAAACAGGGCAGACTATAAAGATGCTGGGTTTGTGTCTTTCTTTCATAAAATATGTTGATTTCTAAAAAGCAGGAAAGAATAGACATCCTGATGTGTTGCTGTTTGATTTCATCCAACCCTCAGGGTAGTCTAACCACACACTCAGAGAGCTACAGAAGAGCAGTAACATCACCACAGGAGTTTCCAAACAGCCAGCAGCAGCCCCAAAGTCCTCCACCCCAGCAGGCTGAGCCACTGATGCCCTTAGAATTCCCCAGCCCTGTCTGTCTCACTTTGCTTCTCTCAACTTCTGTTTTTCTTTCCATTTCTACTCCTTATCTGCACTTCCTCCTAAAAAGTAGTTGATTCTCTGAGGCATCATGTTAAAACAGAAAAGGATCTGGACATTGGGATCTCATAGACCTTGGTTTAAATTCTGACTTTAACACCTACTAGTGATAGAACCACAGGCAGTTCATATCACCTCTTGGAACCTCGGTTTCTTCATCTGACTCTGGGTATAATACCTTACCTTGCTGGATAGCATTCTGAACACAGTGCCTAGCACACCACAGGTGCTTAATAAATGTTAGTCCTCGCCATCTCCTTTGTCCTTTCTTTCCCCAATCCAGTTCAGGTACTTTCCCCCTCATCCTCCCATCTGCCAGGCCTCCCATAAAGCAAATGAGACTACAGGTTACTTGGCCCATGTGCATAACCTGGAATTTCTGAATCAAACCATGGAGCCCCTAAAAACACAGGGGAAAAATTTTTAAAAAACTAGATTTCTTCCCCCGCAGTACAAATGATTTCTTCTGCAAATTATTCTCTTTAGTTTCTTCCCACTATTTTAGGACAACATTAATTACTAGGCAGAAACCAGAGAAACAAGTGCTGGGGATAAGAATCTGTTTGGTGAGAGCCAGGCCTAAAATATTTTTCTAGAATAAAAGCTTCAACTATCCATTAGCTTTCCAAGAAATAGGCTGGTTATATACAACAAAGTACGAGTGACAGCTGAGCTCTAGGAAAGGTTTCTCAAAATCATTTACCTGCTTCCCAGAAAGAAGCAAGTGCAGGCACATCCAGGGCTCAGTGTCAGACTGAAGGGAGGGCTTTAGCTTTGTGCTTAGACCTATCCAACAATTTTATGAGGGGAAATTTTATGACAGGAAACTGGGAAGAATGAAAAAGCTGAATGACAGAATCAGAGCATGAAATAACCCCAGCGTGTCTTTCACTTGGGCTGGAAGAATGGATCAAAACCAACAAGAAACAGTTCAATAGGGTGGTATTTTTTAAAATTTCAGTTAAATAAGTATAGACCGTAAAGTTAAAAAAATAAAAACTAACTTTTGAAAGGGTAAGTGGTGATTTAACAGGTCAATGGTGTGACAAAATTACCCGAGGAGCCCAGGTAATTGGCAGAGGTTTACAGAGCCCAGTACAGAGGTGGAAATATCCCAAGGTATTCAGTGCTATTCAGACCACATGAACTTTGAGAAACTCTCTTTGGAAAGATAAATCTACCAGAAAAGAATAACCAAAGCATTGAGAGATTTGAAATGTTTCACTTAAGAAAGAGAAAGCAATATGGAGTGGCAGAGCTACTTGCATATCTAATTAACTGTCATTTGCCTCAGCCTCTCAAGTAGTGGGACTACAGGCTCCCACCACAATGCATGGCTAACTTTTAGAGGGTCTCAGAGCTCTTGCTCAGGCTGGTCTCACACTCCTGAACTCAGGCAATCCACCCACCTCTGCCTCCCAGAGTGCTAGGATTATAGGCATGAGCCACCACACCTGGCTAATTTCTGATGGAGATACCAGACTAGGGGATAGGGGTGTTTGTTTGTTTATTTCTTTATTTGTTTGTTTTGAGACATCTCACTCTGTCACCCTGGGTTGAGTGCCCTGGCACCATCATAGCTCACAGCAACCTCAAACTCTGGGGCTCAACCTCAAACTCTTGCCTTAGCCTTTCAAGTAGTTGAGACTACAGGTGCCCACCAGAACAACCAGCTAATTTTTCTCACTTTACTCAGGCTGGTCTTGAACTCCTGAGCTCAAGCAATCCACCCATCTCAGCCTCCCAAAGTGCTAGGATTACATGTGTGAGCCACCATGCTCAACCCATATGTTTTGATGTTAACAGAACCAATGGGTAGAAGTTGTAGGTTTTAGCTCAAAGTAAAAAAGCACTTTCTGGCTCAGCGCCTGTAGCTCAGCAGCTAGGGTACCAGCCACATACACCAGAGCTGGCGGGTTCAAACCCAGCCCAGCCCTGCCAAACAACAATGACAATGACAAAAAATAGCCAGCTGTAAGGCAAGTGCCTGTAGTCCCAAAGAATCGCCTAAGCCTGGGGAGTTGGAGGTTGCTGGTAGAGTGCTGTCTCAAAAAAAAAAAAAAAAAAAGAAAAGAAAAGAAAGAAAGCACTTTCTAAGAATGAGGGTTCCTAAAAAATGGGTTGGGATGTTCAACCCACAGTGAAGGCTCAACAGGACCCTCCTGTGAGATGTGTTGGGAAAAGGATTCTCTATCTTACACAGAAGATGAATCTGACCAGAGTTAGCAAAAACTTTCATCTCTGATATTACTTTCAGTGAACTGATAGTGGCTGCAAACTGCCATGTCAAGAAAGCTTCTGAGCCCATTTTGGGTCCAAATGGAAAGATTTGGAAGAAAGATCCATTAGTAAAGTTTGTCAAGGGCAGAGAGAAAAGGAATAGTGCTAGGAACTTGGATGACATAGAAATTCCCAATTCTGGCCCCATTTAAAAGTCTCTGTACCTATGAAGGGGACACTTTGGTTGAGAGGTGAACACATACTTATACGTGAACACATGGATCATCCTTCGTTTCAGAACTGTAGGTAAAATCTGCCTCACACTCAATGTCAGCCAGATGTCTGTGCTCAAAAATCTGTGAGGTACATACTGGGAAACTGGAAATATTCTCATGTAGGTTAGAAGCGAGAATGAAGGGACTGAATCAGGATTCCAGCGTTCTATTCCTAGCGTTGTCACTGACTCACCACATAACCTTGGACAAAGTATTGAGCTGTGAGGGCCAACTCGCCCTCTCAAAAGGGAAATAAGGACAGGCAAGAGCATTGATTATTTCTTATTTCTGTTCTTTCTGCTTCTAGTATGTGCAGAACATTGCCTATTCATCCCAGATAAAAGACCATAAAACCATAATTCTCTGATCGCCTAGCAGATTTTTAATTTCTATTATAGTGTTCTTAGGTCTATTGGGTGAATTTCATGTGTGTGTATAACATATTTAGTACTAATTTTTAAATATTTTTATTTAGGGCAAAATATACATAAAATTTATAATTTTAATTATTATTTTTTTGAGATGGGGTTTCACTCTGTAGTCTGGGCTAGTGTGCAGTGGCATCAACATAATTCACTACAACCTCAAAGTCGTAGACTCAAGTGATCCTCCTTCAACAGCCGAAGTACAAGGACAACAAGCAGGTCACAACATCTAGTTAATTTTTTTTTAATTTGATGGGGTCTTGCTATGTTGCTCAGGCTGGTTTCAAACTTCTGGCCTCAAGCAAGCCTCCCATTTTAGCCTCCCAAAGTGCTAGGATTATAGGCATGAGCCACCATACCTGGCCCATTTTAATCATTTTTAAGTTCAGCAGCATTAAGTACATTCATATTGTTGTGCAACCATCATCACCACCCATCTCCAGAACATTCCCAAATTTCTACCTGTATTTTCTAAAGTATCATTGTATAAAATATTTCATACTCATCTGTAAAAATTTTACAATATTTTTCAAACTTAATAGGATAGCAACATCATTTCTATCAGTAGAGCACCTCAGGAGCTACAAGTATTATATAACAAAGCCTCAATTAACCAAAACATGGAATTCTGGTTAAGTGAACTGACAGGCTCACTATAGGTAAAACAGAATCCTCTTTGGAATCCAACATTCATTAAATATCATTATAAAGTACATTTGTCCTTGTAGGTCAATTCTAATGAACAAAGCAGAATCATTAGTGATTCAACATGTTGGGCTGTGGTTGGGAGTGAAAGGAGTCATCAATTTAAATAGCAATTTTCTGAGTCTGTGAAAAGGTACCACAGTAACATAAGGGATGGGTTTAGGAGATCAGTTAGAGCTTGTCATCTCATGTCTCAAAAGCAGGCCTCATTTGTTTTAAATGAATTAACTATTTAAAAGTCTTCATAAAATTTGGTACTCAGCATAATCTGATCAAATCTCCATCCTGTGTCGGAAGCTAATTTGCACAGATGTCCTGTCAGAAGAATACTTAATATATACTTTGGATGTTAACTCTAAAGAACAATTTAACTCAACATTCATTCATTTATGTATTTAATAAAGCTCTATTTGTCATACACTATGTACTTTACACTCTATTAAGCACCATATGGGAGGACACAAAAGACAGACTCTCTGGCCTTCGAGACACATTTTTTAATGTGTTAAATATCTTCAAGAAAGTACTACGTGACCACCCTACTCTTCCACGAAAACTCCAGTTTCAAAATTCGAGTATCTAATTTGGGTCTGGGCACTTGAACGTGACAAATGTTCACTTTCGAAATTCCACCTGCCCCTGTTTCCCAGGTGTTTCACACTCACCTCTTCCAGAAGCCTTTGTTTGAGCTCTCGTTCAGTCTCCAGTTTCTGCTGCAAGCTTCGGGCATTCATTTCAAGCATGGCATGCTTCTTCTCCAGGTCATTGAGCTAGACATTTGGAAAATTTAGCCATAATGCTACACGTAGGAGTGTTAGATGCTAACAACTTTTATAAACACCACAAATCTTCACATATAAAGAATAATCTAATTCTAAAAGTTTTCTTAAAAAGTCCGTGTCACTGGTAAATCTTCCATGGGTTATTATGTGAAGACAGCAATTTTTTCTAAGGGACAGGTCACAAATATAGCTATGACAAGTTCTAAGAGGATGGCTGCTCAAGAATTTATTTCCTGATCATGCTTTGGATAAATTTAATTAATTAATCACATGCTGAATGCTTACTACCAACACAGCATAGCAATATAACCTTCAGGATGAAAGGATGGCTAAGCCCTCTCAAAGATCTTACACCAAGTCAGAAAGGCCGATAACTAGACATGTATGCAAATAATGACTGCTTTGTCAGATGTTAAGTTGGACGAGAAGTAGTGAAAGGAAAAATTCATCTTTAAAAAGATCAAGAAAAAATCCTATTAGAATGTCTGCAGCTTTAAAGGATAGGAAGAACTCTGTTATTAAATATCTTAAGAACAGTAAACTAAAAAAAGTTATTCTTTAAGTTGAATATAAAGGGTTCAATTACTTCTAAACACATTTATTTTCTTCAAGCTTTACAAAAAAATGGTAACCCATTTCAGGGAATCCAGAAGTGTTCCTGAGTAGAAAGTGTTAGCTTTGAATCCAATAATTCTGTTTCTATAAATATCTGGTAAGAAAATAATCACAGATGCCCATAAAGATTCATGTTCATCCTAGTGTTATTTATATGGCAAAAAACTGGAAGAAGCCCAAATTTCTAATACAAGTAGAATGATTAAATTAAGTGCACTTCAATGCAATTGCTTTTTTTTTTTAGAATTACATGTTCAAAAAATATTCAATAATTTCAGGAAAAGCCTCCAATTATATGTTTTTTTAAAAAACAAAAAGATGTAAGGCTGTATATATATAAAAACCTAAATTTGTAAAAATGTATGTGTGTGTGTGCACTTGCACACACATAAACACAAGCAAAGAGACTGCAAATAAATTTACCAATGTAACAATGGTAATGGATTACTAGTCATTTTTTTCCTTTTTAGTGGTTTCTCTATTTTCTTTTTCCTTTTTCTTTTTTCTTTCCTTTTTTTTTTTTTTTTAAAGAGATGGGGGTCTCACTAAGTTGCCCAGGCTGAAATGCAGTGGATATTTACAGGTGCAATCCCACTACTGGCCAGCATGGGGGTTTTAATCTGCTCTATTTCCAACCTGGGCTGGCTGACACTTCCTTAGGCAACCCAGTAGGCCCCTGTTACCAGGAAATCCCCATATTGATGCCCAACTTAGTGCAGACCACACTACAGCCCAGAACTCCTGGGCTCAAGCAATTCCCCCCTCAGCTTCCCTAGTAGCTTGGATTAAAGGCGCATGCCGATGCACCTGGCTGGGTTTTCTAGTTTCTACAATGCCCTAAATAATTACTTTTAAAATCATGCAATAACAAAATCATAAAACATAAATTAGATTATTTTATTTTGTGTATGTGAAAAAGAATGTGTACATGAGTCTGTGTGTGTGCATACATAAAATTTCTCTGACCTTCACTTTTGTTATATGTAACATTCAAGCATCTATTACACATCTCTTCTAAGACTATTAGATAAAATCTCCAAAACGTTGGTGTATCTCTTCATAAATATACTATGCAGAGGTGCATGGCTGGAACCACACGTTATCTCCAGCGTGAATACTGAGGACTTAAGTACGTCCTCAGACCTTATCACGTCCCTGAACCTGGAATATGGAAATGTTGAGCTGCCTATTTTTGCAGCATGGAATGAGGATTCATCATTGCCATCAAGTACTTTTCGAGGTTACTTAACATTAAATCCATAAGCCTTCTTGAAAGAAGCCAGGAAATAAGAGTTGTGCACCCAGATCAAAATTCAGACTTCAGAGCCCAAAACAGGGAGATGTTAAAAAGTCACTGTCAAACCATGATAACCCAATACCCAACACACCCACCCATGCTATTGCCCACCAATGGTGTCTCACAGTGAAGCATAACCATGTGACATTTACAGAGTGGGTACATATATGCTTATAAAATGTGTTTATCATGGACTGCACTTGAATTAGTATCAAGCATGCCTTTAAAACCACAGAAATAAAGTGATTTCCTAAAAGGGATACAGGATGGGTGCTGACCTTATCAGAGAGGCTCTCAGCTTTCAGCTTTTGTTCTTTAAGAGCCTGTTGCAGGGCAAGAATCTCGGCTTTGTGTTCCTTCACTGCCAGTTCCACGACCTGGCGAGACTCGGTGATCCGCTGATCGGCTCTTGCCCTGCCAGAAAAACACAGGCCTGCTCTCAGATGTCCCACCACCACCCACCTGGGGAAAGGAAGCCCGTCCCTAATCTTAACTAAACAGGTTACTGATCAGATAGATGTCCAACCTTGATTCCTAGTTGCAAATTATGCCTTGCTTTCCAACAGCAAAGATTTAACTCATGTTAGGGCTTAGTTTAAAAAAGAAAAAAAACCTTTAAAAGGTAAACATCTTCACTTAGGCTGAAAGTGAAAAGGCATTTCCAAACGCAACTGGACTGAATAAGAATGTGTCAACACTATCACACCCTCCACAGAAGCAGAAATGGAACATGGCCCCACTGAAGGACCACAGTATGCAGATGACCATGGGGACCCCCATTTGGGCAAACATTTCCTCTCCTTAAATTATATGCAAGGAGATAAAAGTTTGGGTGCTCAGCAGGAAACTGAACCTTGAATCTGAAGAGTGCATTCATAAAAAACACTAAATAGAAATGCCAGAAACAAACTGGGAATATCACTTCCCTTCCTGCATTTAGATATTGTTTCCTAATTCCACATGTTGGCTTATACAATTTCTTCTGCTGGCAATACTCTCCTTTACTCTGCAAACTCAAATCGTATCCAGGCTTCAAAGATAAACTCAGATGCTGTGTCCTCCATAAAATCTTTCTACTTCTCTCAGACATAACCTTTCCTTGTTTCATCCAAAGCCCACCTTACTCTCTATTTTAGGTGGTAAATACTTGATTATATAGTTTATCTCCTTTGGTAGACTCTTCCCCTCTTGAGGATAAGGATTAAGAATTATATTTTACTTATTTCACTTCCCCACATAATACCAAACAAGGGAGGGAGGGGAAAGGGAAAGAAAAGCCAAAATCTTTCACAATTACCCTAAAAGCAGACATGAAATCAAAACCAACTAATGTTACTCTTCCTAAGTACAGTTCATAATTACATCTTCCATGTCTGGTTGTGTACTTCTTGATGCTGAACCAGATCCTACCCCCAAAATTATCTCTGAAAGGCCCTAGAAACAGGACAGGAGCCGGACTTAATGGTGGGAGGGAACGGGTCTGTGTGAGAACAGCCAAAGCTTATAAGGAGGCTAAGGGAGAGGACAGGAGCCCAAAGGTTTGAAGGGAAGCAGCTACAGGAGTCTTAAAACATTAGCCTCTCACACCAGCAAATACCCTGTATGGGAAGATGCCCAAAAGGACCATTTCTCTTGAAATTGAAGGGTTCTCATCTTCTGCCTCCAGTCTTTTCTAGCTCAAATGAACTTGGCATAGATAACCCCCACCCCACAGATTTAATTGAGTCTACTATGGCCAAGCAAATGTGGTAGATACCAAAATAGGTGTAATATAGCCTAATTAAGTGATAAATATTTCTACATTTAGTTTATCTTGCCAAAGGAGTTCAAAGAATCATAGGAGGCTGTTTCAGAGAAAGGTGACATAAGCAAGGATGTGAAGGATGGATATAATTCCATCACACAGACAGGAAGTCAAGGGGCTAATTTTAGCCCACACAGTGCCTTTGTACAGACTAGGAAGAGGTGCCCATTCTCCAAGACCATTTTTTTCCATCTGCAAACTGTCACAACACACCGATTTTTTTTTTTTTTTTAATTTTTATTTATTTATTTATTTATTTATTTGAGACAGAACCTCAAGCTGTCGCCCTGGGTAGAGTGCTGTGGCGTCACAGCTCACACCAATCTCAAACTCTTGGGCTTAAGCGATTCTCTTGCCTCAGCCTCCCAAGTAGCTGAGACTACAGGCGCCTGCCACAACGCCCAGCTATTTTTGTTGTTGTTGTTGTTGTTGCAATTGTCATTGTTGTTTAGCTGGCCCAGGCCGGGTTTGAGCCTGCCAGCCTTGGTGAATGTGGCCAGTGCCCTAACCACTAAGCTGCGGGCACCACCACAACACACCAATTTTGTTGGAAGCAAATACTTTCCTGCCATGAGCTATAAAACTGTAACAATAATTCTTCGAATCAATAACCAATGACATCATCCATCTGAACAGCACTCCCCAGAGCTATGAGGTTCACCACCTGCAATATCGTGGCTAGGGCAAGAAGGGAATTCTGTGCTAGGGGAACTGTGGAACAAAAGTGGGAAAGCAACGGGAAGCTACTGCCTTAACTTACTACCATTTCCTACCAAGAAACAAACAAAAAAAACTCCAGTAAATTATTCTTGTAGAGCAGTGGTTCTCAAGTAAGGGCAAGTCCACCCCTAACAAGGGGTGGAATCGCAGACCATGTCCAGAGACAATTTTTGTTGTCACAACTTGGGAATGGGGTTGCTACTGGAATCTAGTGGGTAGAGACTAGGGATGCTGCTCAGTATCCTACAATATACAGTACAGGCCCCAATGATAAAGAATAGCTCAGCCCAAAGTATCAATAGGGCCAAGGCTGAGAAACTCTGGTGTAGAAGGAAGCCATATGATCAGGATTAAAATGGTGATAGTCTTGCTACACAGTCACAGTAAGAAATCTAATGGGAGTGTTTGGCAAAAAAAAGCACTGAGATATTTGTCCCAACTCCCAGGCCTCTGCTTGGAGTCAACAGACACCAGTCACTGCCACAAAATCCAACTCAAACTATCCATACTATCCCAGCCTGGTTTGCCCAAGAGCTCCTGATTTTAGCACTGAAAGTCTTGTCTCCCAGGGTACTTCTTGGTCTCAGCAGGGACATATGGCCACCCTGTTCACAGTTGAGGCAGATCTTGCTGCAGTCAACTGTCACTGGCTTTCCATAAACAGAAAGGCCCACCTGCTCTGTTTCTCAGTGTCCAGCATCCTCTGTAACTCTCGAACCCGACACTCAAACTGGGACTTCTCATCACCGAGGACGCTCCTCCAAGCTTCCCACTGCCGTTCTTTTTCCAGCAGCTCATCATTCAGGGCCTCCAAGTCCATGACCTGTTCTTCCAGCATTGTGCAAGTGGTCTTCAGAGCCTCCATCGTCTGCAAATCAGTACCACTGAGTTGCGGCTTATATTAAGTAACAATTTCCTGAGGGATAACTTTTGTTGGGTCAACTTCAGAAAAGTACAAGTTTCTATCTACAGTTTGCAGTAAGGTTGAGCTTTTTTCTTCTACGGCCTGAGAGGACCAGGTAAGAATAGAAGAAGGGACATTTCTGCCACCACTTAAGAGGCCAAATCAAAGCAAGGCCAGGGGAAGGCAACGAAGCTTAAAAATCAAGCAACTCACACTGGCCTCTGAAAGCATTTGATTTTATTTTTAATTTTTTAAAATCAAAATTGATAAGATCTACACACTTTAAAAAGTCACTTTTAAAAACCCCAAGCCTTGGAAATAAGACATGATTATAAAAAGGACCTGTTTGCTGGATGAGGAACCCTTGAGAGGAGGCACCAGACATTCCTCCTAAAGTCCTTCTCAAGGGACCTCATGACCTTGTTTACCCTTCTTACTTGCTTCTGGCTGGTGAGCTGCATCTCCCTCTCTGTGATCTCACGGCGAAGGTGGTCTACTTCACTCCGCAATTGTACTATCTCATCATTGGCGCCAGAAGCTTCATCAAGTTGTTTGGACAGGTAGAAGTTTTGGTTGTTCAGTTCAGCGTTGTCCTCAGTCAATTGGTTTAGCTGCTCCTCCAGGTCTGTGATTACCTAAAAGAGGAAAGGAAGCTGGTTACACACCAAGAAAATTCATTATAAATGAGAAATTGCTTCTAGAGGTACTGATTTTTGAACGTACATGACATTGGCCATCAGCATAAGTTCACATGCTCACCTTGAGAGCCAAATCTAAGCTTCCATGCTCACTCACTCAAACCTCACATTCACAAGCAGTGGTAGGAAAAAGCTCAGTCTCACCCTACTCAGGATACATTTGGGAAATATATCCAGAAGCAAATTAATGACAAGTGACTTCTATATGGAAAGGGCAACTTTGAATGAGAGTGAGTTAATGGAGGTAATGTAAGATAATGTGAAAAATGCAAATGTAAAAAATGCAAATTAAAGGAAGAGGAAGAATAGTCTGGTATTATAGGCATCTACTTAAGCTAAAAATGCTCACGACACCATCTATCTAAGACATTGCCATTGATGATGGCCATAGTTTCAGAAAGCAAAATGAAATACTGCTCAAGAAAGACTGACAGAAAAGGACACTAAGAGTTATTTTAATAATATCACAGGCACTAAATTTAATTTCATGCAACAAAGGAAAAAAACTTAAGGGAAGCTCAGAATAATCCTTAAAATACAATACTGTACAATGGCATCACTTTAATGGATTTTACTATACAGTTAGCTATCAGAAAATGGGAAGCCATATGAATTGCCATTTTATTGAGAGAGATTTAATCTGGTTTTCCTAAATTATTTCCCTGCTAAATGGCAAGACGACTTCAATTTCAGAGCATTTAGCTCTCCTAGTCTCTTTGTTGAGATTTAGTATTAGTGCTTGCAGAGAGCTCTTATATATAATATTTTAGAAGTTTAAGGGCAATTTTCTAATAATAGTTGGACTAAGGCACAGAACAGTAAATTAAATTTTACATAACAAAAATAAAAAAAATTAAAAAGAAATGCCTTT
The DNA here is from genome assembly GCA_963574355.1 of Loris lydekkerianus. Classification (NCBI taxonomy): domain Eukaryota; kingdom Metazoa; phylum Chordata; class Mammalia; order Primates; family Lorisidae; genus Loris; species Loris lydekkerianus. Next base: position 74,793 of record CAUYPK010153183.1, read on the forward strand.
AAGCCTATGGTTATTGTTTCCAATTGTCAGACCTGAAGTAGAATTAGTTTATGAAATGTTGCTACTGTTTTCATGACTAATTCCCGATGTTAAGCCCCTTTGATTATCAATTTTAAAAAATCTTCCCAAGCACACAGAATTAAGAGCATCAATTAAGTACACATTTGCTCAATGTGGCTTAGGAAATCCAACTTTTCATTTTGTTAACTGAGCTGATAACCTTTTAATGTAATGATCTAATGGTCTAGTAATTTCTCTCTCTCTCCCTTTTTTTTTTTTTTTTTTTTTTTGAGACAGAGTTTCATTTTGTTGTCCCTGGTAGAGTGCCGTGGCATCATAGCTCACAACCACCTCAGACTCTTAGGCTCAAGCGATTCTCTTGCCTCAGGCTCCTGAGTAGCTGGCACTACAGGTGCCTGCCACAACGCCTGGCTATTTTTAGAGGCAGGGTCTTGCTCTGCTCAGGCTAGTCTTGAACCTGTGAATTCAGGCAATCCACCTGCCTGGACCTTCCAGAGTAATTTCGTCTTTAATGTCAAAAGCTACAATAATTCCAATCGTACTAGTCTGAGGTATGTCGGCTACAAGACAGGGAATAAAAGTTATCTGGTCAGATTCTCAGCTAAGACATCTTCTGTATGGGGGAAAAATAAGGAGAAACTATACCTTGTCATTTCTAGCTGGCAGTTATGCCTTGTAGGTTCTCTGTATCAGCTTTCCTATGATATGGTTAAATCTTCTAAACAAAAAAATAAATCAACAATGCTCGCTAGTTCCACTGGTCTTTCCTATCTGTAGTAAACCCATTCCTTAAGATACTTTTCATCCTAGAACAGGGGTGGCGAACACGCGGCTAGAGCCGCATGCGGCTCCCGGCCAAAATGAATTTCAGCTCTTTGCCTCTTATCATTATTTTGTATACTGTGGCTCTTTGCCAAGTTTGGATTTTGTTATGCTGCTTCTGAGGAG
>CAUYPK010153192.1:0-34857 GCA_963574355.1 Loris lydekkerianus
TCCTGAATCCTTATACTCCAAAACCCCTGATTATAAGGATTCAGGATTTATAAACATTTATTTACAAGACTTTACTGCCTTAAATGGGGTTTTCACTTAATTAAATGTGCCATTAAATATTGTGGGTTAAATAGTTCAGCGGACTACAGTTCAGTTCAGCCGCCTACCTCTTCAGCTCAGCCACGACTTGTGGACTGAGCTGAAGCACTGCTCCCTCAGGCAGACGGCAGAAGACTGGAGACTATGTGCATTTGATTAGGTGCATGTGCACTGAATCAAATAACCTGTATGACCCAAGTATAAGCCAAGTTCGGGTTTTTCTGCACAAATTTTGTGCCGAAAAAACTCGGCTTGTACTGGAGTATATATGGTATTTCAAGGAAAGCTGTTATTTAGTAACTATTTATTACATGCCAACTCCCATGCTTAGCTTTTTCCAGAAATACAGTGGCCTAGTAAGCAGCTCTCATCATCATCATCATCATCTTCCTTTTTTTTTTTTTTTCCTAAATAGGAAGAAAGTAAAGGATGGAGGTGTGGCTTAACTTTTCAAGGACTTAAAATATAGCTGGAAGTACAAAGATGCCACCTAAGGTTTATTTGATTCCTTAACCACTTCATATACTTCAAAATCCTGTGCCACTTCACCTCTCCAAAGACTAGTACAATGAACGAACAGAGAGTTTGGACAATACACTCTGCTGCTACAACTCTGAAGAGACTTTCCAGAGCTATTTCACTGTCCTTTAAAGGATATTCAAGATTTTTCTGGGTGGAGAATGAAGGGGATCATGTAGAAAGGAATCATTACTGAGGTGTGAAGTTTGGTAACTTACAGCACACGATGTGTGTGTAAATGTAATAAGAAATGAGTGTGGGAAAGGCACAGGACATTTTGGGAACTTTTTAGGGTTTTGATTTAATTGAGTGAATTGAAGTTGTAGTCATTTGGTGTTGGATATTCCTTTGTTTGTTGTTTCAACAAAGATTTATTTGAATGCTTGTTATATACCAAAGCACTAGATTACAGAGATGCACTTGTGAGCAAAGTATATACAATCCATGCTTGTATGAAGCTAAGAGTCTGATGGAAGACACACAATTTATCAAAATAATCACATAATGTATATCAAAGCAGTATAAAAATGTTTAATATAAATACAATATGCACATTTATAGGACAATATAACCTGGAAGGTAGACAAAGATTTAAGTAGCAGTTTATTAGATGAAAGAAAGAAAAGAAAAAAGGAAACAATTTTGGGAGGAGTATGGGTAGAGAGAAGAAAGTAAGGGTAGTGAGTAGACAGAAAGAGTTTTGCACAGTGAGTGAATGTGGACATATCTGCATTTTTAAAGACCTAAAAATGTGTTAGTGAGACAAAAGTGGAGTCGAGGGCATTAGGGAACTCGGCAGAAACTCTGGGAATAGATGGGGATGATATTTGCATTTTATGGAGATAAAAGAAAGTTACTAAACAAGTAAAAGAAGAAGGCATATGACACAACATAGAGTATATAAGAATAAAGTATGTTAGAGTACAAAATATTAGAATATAAAGACAAGTTGAATCACACAGCACGAAGTTTGGGTCATAGGTTGAAGGCAATTTTAAAGCAAAAACTCACAGATAGCAATTTGGAAATTACTTTGTTCAGTGTCTTGGAAAAAAAAAAACTATAATAAAGAGGATAAAAAGCTATGCTTAGACTAGAAGAAGTAAGGATGGCTATGTGGAAAGAACTGGGAACCATAGTAAAGCAGCCTCATGGGAACCAAGGGGAAGGGATAAATAAATGATCTTTTATACACAGACTCATCACAGCATGCTGACTGGCAGGGCGTGGAAAGGGATGAAGAGTGATAACTGTGTTCAATTCAGTCAGTATGTTATAAATTGAGGAACTGCTATCCCAGATACTATGCTAGATTAATTTGTTGATGTAAAGATAAATATAAGATGTTCTATATCCTTGGGTTCATAGCTGAGTAGGTTGTGTTATACAAACCTTCTATCTTTCCTCCAGTTGGAGAGTTGCAAAGCTAACAATTACATTCCCAAGGCCCATTTGTAGCTTGGGTTCCAGATACCAATTAGATTCCACCCTTAGTGGCACTTGTGTGGGTTTTAAAGTAGAACCGCATCAGAAACGCTTGCCGTTGTTATTGTCAACAGCAAACAAGATCCTGAGACCTGGCTGTTTAGTAGCTGCTGGGATTAGACACCAGCTTGTATGTGTGAGGGGCAGTTGGGAAAGCAGCTGGTGGGAGCTGCAGCAGCACCTCAACTTCTGTAGCACCGCTGGCATGGCATGTCCTTAAACTCAAAGTCCAGTGGTGGTTCCCTGACTTCTTCTACCCCAGCTTGTCTAATGGTTTGGTAAGTTACCATTTTCTTTTGTATCTCAAATCTCTTTCTGCTTAAAATACCTAGATTCCACCCTCCCCCGAATTAAATCATTATTGTTACAGAGAGCAAGACATATAAATACATAACTTAAAAAATATGCTAAATGCTATGATAGTCAAAACATAGTAATGAGGACACTGAATTTTACTTTTAACTGACCCACAGAGTTTAGCACTGAGCCCCACAAAGCCCCTCCTTTGTACAGAGGCTGTCAGAGGAAGAGGTGTGTCATCAGAAGGGTACAGTTAGTGAGATCAAGAAAGGATGTGTTAGTCATTGTCCTGCCATGTAATGTCACTCTGACCACCCGGGACAAAACCATGGGCTTCTCTAAGCTTACATTTTATTAGATGCAAAACCATAAGATTAAATGAAGTTGCCTTCCTTCTCTATAATTCCATAAATCTACAAGAACAATTCATTTTACTTATAAGAACACATTTTCAAACATGTCACAATTTCATAAGAAATTTTCTTTCCGAAGGAATATCATGAGTCTTTACCTGACTCTTACAAGGATAAATGTCAAATTAGTTGTTACAATGGCAAGAAATCATTTAGCTACTAGGGAGTTTTCCAGGTTCTAATCAAATTACGATAAAATTGATATGTCTTCCGGGTGAACAATGGTGCACAGGTGTACACCATTACAGAGCTATACCATTAGAAAAGACGAAGTCAGATAACTACATTTTAACTTTTCATTATGACATAAGCACCTGCTCTCACTGTCAATTTAATATTTAAACCTGAGAAAATGAGCTTCTCAAATTCAGGAACAATTTATATCATTATTATGAGATAAGAAGATTGAGAACAAAAAGATACTTTTGTATTTTTCAGGCACCATAATTTCTTAGAATTTGAAGAGCAGTCAGCATGACAGTTGTCATCATCCTGTACCCTCAATTATAAGTGATTCGCGAGTACAAATTATTATTCGATAGCAACTTCTAGAAGCACCGAAACAGTGACACTGCTTAGTTCAGACTCTCTTGTGCTGACAATAATCATATAACCACAGAACATTATTTTACCATACAAAAGTTATTTCTAAAATTGTTCCTGGTGCATCAAATTTCAATTTCTAGTGTGTTTATTCTTCAATCTGTATGTATAACAATCTCTGAAAGGAGCTTCTCTTTTTAATGAGACAGAAGAAAGAAGATCTTTCTACTTTCTGCAGTAAGTTGAAAATAGAAAGGAATCAGTAATCTCTGCTTTCTGATTTGGTAGCATGGCAAGCCAATATGTACATATTTGGTTTTGTTTTTTTCCTAATCAATAGTCAGGTACCCACATTCCATTTAGAACACAGTGATTTACTTTCCTCAGATGGTTAAGTCCTTTCACACCCTAAATGCTTTGTTGTTTGGGTATTTTTGGTGGTTACTGTCGTTGAGACATTGTACTATGCCATTCCCTAACAGTAGGAGAAGGAGAGAGGGGTTTTTAAGAGCAGGGGCAGTGCTTTTTTTTCTCAAGTCTATCCAAAATCTAGCATAATGTATGGCATTCAACAAAATTCAGTAATTTAGGACTACAACTTCTCAAAGTACATCTAAGTGCCAAATTTCAAAATCTGACAAATATGGTGAGGGCTAATAAGCCTAAAGAAAATAAACAATTCCTTACCCATATAATTGAAAAGAAAATGAGGGCAAAGCTAAGAAAATCTAAGAAGAATTTTGTAATTTAAAGGAAAGCTTGAAGTGTATGTGTAGGAAACTGAGATGATTCTGAATAACAGAATGAAACCATTCTCCCTGGTTTATAGCAACTGTGATTAAAAAGCAGTGAACATGAAATAAAATCTTAATGCTTTAGTCTAATAAACTTATATGGACACGTAGATTTTTGTAAACTTAAAATCAAAACTATAGTTCCAAAGGTAATGTAATGATGATGTGTCCACCTGGCTGGATTATAGTAACGAGTTGTTTGGTCAAACACAAGCTGAGATATGTTGAAGATATAAGTCACATTTATAAGCAGTTGAATTTCAGTGTAGCCAATTATCTTCCATTATGTAGGTGGCCTTCAGCCAATAATTTGAAAACCTTGTGAGCAAAGAAAGGAGGACTTCCCAATGAAGGATTTCTACCTCCAGGCAACACAGATTCTGCCTAATAGTTCTGTCTTCACACTCTGGGACATCAACCCTTAACCCGGATGTCCAACCTGCCAGCTTGCCCTACAAATTTCAGACTTACTAAGCCAGCACAATCATGTAAGTCAATTTCTTAAAATTGTAGAGAATTGGTACATAATTTCTTTCTTAAGTGTTTGGTAGAAATTACCAGTGAACCCATATGAGCCTAATGCTTTGTTTTGGAAGATTGTTCATTATTGGTTCATTTTCCTTAGTAGATGTAAATTTACTCACACTGCATATTTCTTTCTGTATAAAATTTGGCAGAAATTGTGTCTCTCAAGGAATTGGTGAATTTTATATGGGTTATCAATTCTTTGGAAATAGAGTTGTTTATATTATTCTATTATTATCGTTTTAATGTCTGTCCATAAGATAGTAATTTGTGTACTATCTTTTTTTTTTTTTTTTCTACTTATTCTGGCTAGAAGTTTGTCAATTTTATTAATCTTTTCAAAGAACCAGCTTTTGGTTTCATTGATTTTTCTCTGTTGATTTCTTGTCAATTGTAATTGATTTATGCTCTAATTTTTATCATTTTTTTCTACTTATTTTTTATTTATTTTTCTCTTCCTGTTTTACATGTTCTAAGGGTGAACACTGAGATTAGTGATTTTAGATTTTTCTTCTTCTCTAATACATGAATCTCAAAATAGCCCTTTACCTCTTACCCTGCTGAAAGAGACACAAAGCAAGCACATGCTACTGTAAAAATGGTGCTGATAGGCTTGCTCAATACAGGGCTGCTATAGATTTTCAATTTGTAAAATATTAAGTAAAACAAAGTACAATACAATTAGGTATGCCTATATTTCATGGTTGAGACCAAAAGCTTACCACAGTGTGAAACCACCTTTACTCCCAGGTAGAAATAGATACACCTTCTCCCATGCACCTACTTCTCAAAAGGACTCCTTAGTCACCATAGCAATTATCAAAGAATAATAGAGGTACAATGCAGGGGTACATGGTGCACCTCCTGGGTGAAGGACACCACTGCCACTCAGACTTTATGCTACAAATGCAAGCAATATAACTTAATCGTATGTTCCCTCATACTGATCCAAAATTAAAAAAAGATAATACCAATGATTGGCGTTTATATCTGTTCCCTCTTAAACTTTGTCCTTCTTGAAAGTGGCATCTCCACAGTTTCTAAGGTGCATCAGAAGTGCTTGGCCTAGGGCATTACACATCAGTGGCATTCACTGAGTTGTTAAATGAATGATAATACAAATTTAAAGGGATTCTGCTAATAACTGGCTGCAGTGTAATTGAGAACATTACTTGTTAGTTATTTCTTAGAGGCCAAAATCATTTCCTATATTTCCATTTCACAATATGGACTCTGAAAACCTCACCACAAGTTGACTTTTTCAATAGGAGAATTGCATTCACTTGGTGAACTTGTAATGGATTTGTTTTATTCATCACCTTGTTTTATTCACCATCTTCAGTTGTAAATTCTTTTCATGGGATTTCTATGGTTTAATGATAACCAGAAATGACTCAAGCAGTTAAAGAATTCACTTCATTAGTGCAGAGAATGCTAATTTGCATCACAAAACAATTCATTTGAATACAGAAAGCTGCTCTGCATATCTCTTCCTCCTGCCTACTATAATTTTACCTTTATTAATGCAAATTTTCAAGGTATTTATCTTAACTTGCTTGTTCTCCAGCTATCAGAAATGGTAAAGACCAGTATTTCCTCTAATGCTTTTAGTAAAGAAAAGCCAAAGATTTAAATAAAAATCTATGCTAATTAAGTATGCAGCATTCACTCACTTTTGCAGGGAAATAAAAGTTTTGCATGAGTTTTGCATGTCTTACAGTTGCAGGACCATGGAAGGGACATAAGTTCAAATTCTACTTGAATTGAATTAATCATACCTTATTTTATACATTCATTTAAGTTATCTCAATCCTCCCTCTCTCTCCCCTCTTTCATCTTTCTTCTCTCTCCTCCTTCCTTTCCCCCCAATTCCTCTTCATTTCTCTCCTCACAACTTTTGCAAGGATTTTTAAAATATGTTGTAAAGATATATGCCATGATCATTACTAAAGCATAATATTGTAACAATATAGAAAAAACATGTGCTTTGAAGTCAGCAGATTTTGAATAAAAATCTTTTTTACCTTGTATTATTTGAGTATTTTAAACTTGCTTCTTTCTGAGTGGTTGTGAGAATAAAATGCAATAATGAATACTGCTATGAACTAAATGTTTATTGGACCCCAAATTCATATATGGAAATCCTTACTCTCAATATTAGGAAGTGAGGCCTTTGGGAGGTAATTAGGTCATGAACAAGGGGCACTCATGAATCAAATTAGTGCTTTTATGAAAAGTCAAGAGAATTTATTCTTTCTCTTTTTCCTCCTATGGGAAAATGCAATGATAAGAAGGCCACATGCAAACCAAGAAAACTGCTGTTACCAGACAATGGATTTGCCAGGAGGCTGTTCTTGGATTTTCCAGCCTCCAGAATTATGAAAAATAAATTTTAGTTGTTTATCAGCTACACAGTTTATGATAATTTCCTAACAGCAGCCCAAACAGACTTAAAATGCCTTGAAAAGGGACCTTCGCGTCAAAAGTGCAAAGCGATTTCTGTACTACGAGCCTTCATTTCTGATGTACCCTTTCTCTTCAGAATTAGCTGACATTTTTCTGACCTATTATCCCCTTCAGATTATAAACAGAATATTATCTGCTGCCATCACATACCTCTTGATTGATATTCATTCATAGTAAACTCAGATTCTTCTCTGTGTTCTGACTGCTACTGGAAAAGGCATCTGATACAATCAAAGCTATTGTAGCTAATTGCAAAGAGGAAGGGAAACCAGTGGCAGCAGCTGCCATGTCCTGAGCACTTACAATGTGGCCTTATCTGTGATGGACACTCTCTGGACATGATCTCTAATTTTCACAGCTCCTGTGAGGGCAAGTGTTCCTATATATAAAATTCAGAAATAAGAAAACTAAGTGTCAGATAAATAAATCACTTACTAAAAACACGCAATTAGAAAAAAGCAACTAAATTCAAATTTTTCATTTGTTTTTAATTCCAGCATAATTTGTAAAAAAAAAACCAAAAAACCAAACTCATATTTGCCTATCATATCCAACATTACACTATGTTAAAGAGAATCTGATCATTTTAGGAAAAATGAAAGCTGCTTACTAGACTTGATTTTTTAGAGGTGCTGAAAAACGTTTGAACACACTGGTTTCATGGGTTGGGGGCGTTCTTTCTCCTCTTCTTTTGTATTTACTCTGTTCTGGTGTGGGTCCCAAGAAAAGCTATAGATGGAAACCCATATATCATCTATCTAAATGTGTAAAAAGTTATAGATCACACTATGACATGGAAAGGGATTCTATCTTCTCACCTGAAAGGCCCAAACTGGAATACAGAACTATTGCACTTCTTGACATTCTGAGCCAAATGTGGTGCTGAGAGGAAATCCTGCTTCAAATCAATCATCAGTCTTGGTACGTAACATGCAGCCTCAACCCTTCCGCCTCCATCTGACTCATGCCACACTAAGAAGGGCCTTGGAGATCCCCTGTCCACACATTCACATACAAAGTTATCCTGTGGCCACTAGGGCCAGGGATATTCCCAACATTGTTACTCCACATTTGTAGGGGATTATGCAGAAAATCTCAGAAATATTTAGACAGTGGTTCCTATAGTCCAAAGTACCCACAGCACACATTTCTAAGGGAAAGAAATGAGTCCTGAGTTGTGTGTTGCATATCTTCTTGACACCTTGAGATCTTCACTACATTAAAAAGTGTTTTGGGGAGAAAGCCAGGTGCCCATGTGAGGGCCTTCTCTGGTCCAAGTCTAAAACTGATTCTCTGTTTGGCCCTCAAATATCAAGGATGTAGAGAGTTTGTATTGTGGCCTTTGCATTCCATATGCCACCATTCCTGCAGGAAGTTTTACCCCCTGCAGTTGCTTGGAAACCAACCTGACTTTGTCCTTCCGCTCTTTTAGCCTCCCCTCCTCTTTGTTCTATGCTCCTTTTGTCCCATTCTCCCTCTCCTCTTCCTATCACTTTTATCTTCTCTATTCCTTTCTGTCTGTTTCAAAGACTGCCTCTAGAATCAGATAGCCTGAGTGTAAACACTGGCCCCCTCCCAAGTTATTTCCACGGTCTTTAGCTACTACCTGGTGTCTCTGTAGTGCAAGTTCCTTATCTCTAAGGCCTGGACAATAAGACCTCCCATCCTGTTTGGGTATGGTGAGGATTACAGAAAGTGATCAGTGTGAAGCCCTTAGCCCAGTACATTTTAGCTGCTTAGTGAATATAAACTTCCTTTCTTTCCCTTTTTTTTTTTAACCTCCTACCTTTCACTTTTCCTTGACCTTTTCTCCCATTTCCTATTTTTGTGATTATATTTTTTGCTCCTTATTTCTTCATTGACTGCCACAGTTGTAGGTGAAGAACCACAGTGGTTCTCAGCTTTTCATCTTCAGATGACTTGTACCAATGTATGGAAACTATTTTGTTTGTCACAAAGATGCCAGTGGTAGCTTCTGGGTAGAATTAGGGGTGCTGATAAAGATTTTACAATGTCCAAGATAGGTCACAACAACAAATAATTCCCTGTCCCCAAATGCCAATTGCTCTGCATTTGAGACCCCTGCCCTAGGAGTTTGGATATGAACGAGGCATTATCTTGACAGTCTCCAGGTCTCACTGGAGAGGCAGTGAGATGCAAACAATGACCTATTTTAAGCAGCAAGGATAGGGTTTTGTAGAGGTAAAATGGGGATGTCAATTAATTCTTAATACCTCAAGAGAATACAGAAAGGCCTTACAAAATAAATAATACTTTGTATTTTGTATTAATTTTTAAAATACTAAATATATAAGAGAAGTTTATACTTAACAAGTGCCTTCTAGGAAGCAGACATTAGGCTAAGCTTTTTTCATACAGTATGAGAGAATGTTTTGTTTAAGACCTTTGCGTGAAGAAGAGTAAGATCTGTATCTTCAGCATGGAATGTATTAAGCACTCAATAAATATTCATTGAATGAATATATGAATGTAAATATCTTACTTAAGAGCTTAGAAAATCTAAGCACCCACTAAATGGCATTTCTTGTTAATTTATCTTTTATTGTTAATATATATTATATTAATTTCACTAAGTTATATACTAGGGAAATTTAAAACAAATTGATTTTGACTTCAACATTAATTCTCTGAACAATTAGGTTTTTGGAAATATTAGAGCAAAATAAGCTAGGAAGAGGTGAAGGATAAAGAATTACAAAAAGGGTTTAAAAGTGCCAAGTCATGAATACAATAGGGGCTGTTGTGAGGTAATAATGATTAGATGGCACAGGAAAACAGAAGTTATAGGGCAGAACAACAGCAATGAGTGTAGAAGGGCAGGTTTTAGTCAGAACAGAGGCTCTGTGTGTCCAGCTAAGGTGGGCTTGGGATCCAGTACTGATAGATCACGAGTGGGCCATGCTTACTTGTGCAGTTACTCCTTGAGTCTGCAGACATGAAATAAAGTGAAAGAAACAGCCTTATCCCTGCTCAGGTGAGCAGGTGGTAAAACAAAGGCAAGTAGAAAAGGAGGGACAAAAGGAAAAATAAATAGATTTGGACAGAAATGGCAGGACAGAGATCCTAAGGCATAGGTAAAAATGAGCCAAAGCAAAAAACATAAACCAAACTAAAATACTAAAGAACTTGGCTGTGCAAAATGCCAAAATTATAAGATGCCAAGCTTATTATCTAATAACTACCCTGCAATCAAGAATTCAGTATTAAGATTTTTTTTTTTCTTTCCTGCCATTGTCATCCTCTGTGCTAACAGTGTTTGTTTTTCCATGACACAGGTGCTACAGGTGCAGACATTTGGCACCAAATAGTTAAGACTGTTGCCAGAGTCTTGCTATATAGTGGTACTTTTAAGCTCAATCAGAATCTAATCTTGACTCTTAGCAAGTTTCTTCTTTGTGAGATTCCTCAACTCACCCTCTGAGATGTCTCGCTGAAATAAATGATTCCTGCTTCACTGAAACAGGGCCAGTGATCAGAGACCATCAGTTCAAGAAGCTGCCCACTAACTTCTCAGTCACAGTTCTACTCTCCTGCAAAGACCACCTTAGAGTACCAAGTGTTACCACATGATATGCCATTATTATGTATAGGAACTTCCTAAGAGATTTAATTGTACCTATATAATCTGTCCAACAACTCTGTGGCTACAGAATCTTCATTTTGCAAGTAAATAAACTACATCTTAGAAATCCAACAATAGTGAACTTTTATTGAGCAGAAAATATGTGGCAACAAATGTTTCTGGTATTTTCTCATCTTTCCTTAATTTTTATTTTCATAAAGTCTGTTCTATTGACTCATTCTGACTGTATTTTGATGCAACTACATTGAGGTTTTACACAAAACTATTCTCCTATTAACATTCTCCCCACCTCTGAGTGCCTCATTGGTGCTCAAAGAATGACTAATGAGTGAAGAGAAGAAAGCAAGAAAGGGAAGGAGTTGGTAGGTAAGAAAGGATAGAAGTAATGAGGTAATTAAATCTACAACATTCTAGTGGGAAAGAAAAGTATATGAAATAATACATAAAACTCAGTATAGTTGACTCTACCATGAACTTAAGCACAAGATAAAAAATACAGCAAAGGAAAAAGACATTTTCATCAACCTGTATCCTCATGGAACACTCCCATGAAGATACTTTGTCTTGGCTAAGCCCTACAATATGAAGGATAGTAGTCTGGACAAAAAAAGGGAAGATGCCCCTGTTTGAACAAAGGAGTAATGAGAAGGAACTTTCTAAATCTTAGAGAATCCCAACTACATTGGCTGTTGTTCAAACGAAGACACCATCGGTATGTGCCTTGGCCCTCCAACTTAATCCTGGTTACCTAATGAATAGGACTTAGTTATGAGACACATTCAGCAAAAGTCTTCAGGCTTCCTTTATTTTTTTCAGCATCTCAAATTACAGCTGGGAGTGTTGAGTGTTAGCTACAGCATGGTGCCTATGACAAATCTCTCACTGGTTGTGGTTGCAACCCTTGTAGAGCAGGCTGCCTTACAAAAATGCTTCTTAGAATCACCAAAAAATTCACAGAAAACCATGATTCTTATCAATGGCCTAACATTTGTTTATTAGAGTTATTTATAAGCAAATGTTAATTCCTCAGTAAAACAATTAAGACCTCAAAGTTTGGACTGTAATTAAAACATTTTATTTTACCCTGAACCCCATAAATGCACCAATGTACAAAGTTATGATTTAATAAAAAAAAAAAAAATTTCTTTTCCCATGATATATCATTTCCTGCCATATAATGAGTAAACTCTAAGGGAATATATAATTGATTAGTTAATTAAAAGATGAAGAAGATAATTCTTCTCTCTTCAAACTATAGTCTGTCTTCCACATACTGACTACTTGGGTTGTGTAAAGAAGAGATTTTCTCAGGAAAAATAAATCAGCACTGAAAAAAACGGCATAAAAATAAAAGACACAAAATCATTACTCAAAGAATTATGATAATGGTGCAGAGAAAATTTTGCAAGAATATGCTAATCACATAAATGGGTATATACAGATCAAAGATTTGAACAAAAACCTGACAGCTTAGATATCAAAAGGAAGAGAAATAAGAAATCCAGGTCATAAGAGTCAGCAAAAGATTATAGTGCTAACTGCACGTGAAAATATTTCCTGTGGAAATCACTACCCCCATTATGTTCTATAGACATATTCTGTGCTCTGGAGAAGAGACTACAGTCACAGGGGTGCCTTAAGAAAAATGCAGTGGTTCAAAACTTAACTTACCAATTCACCAAACATTTATTATGTATCTACTCTGGACTGAGAATTACGTTAGGCTGTAAAAATACAAAGATGAATGGGACAAAAACAAATTAGCTCATGGTTTACTGGGGTGAAATGACATGTACTACAGCTTTTGTTAACAGTGTGATAAGTGTTATAATAGGAGTGTATGTACAGTGCTTTGGAAACCAAGAGGAGAGCAGTTTAATCTAGCTGTGGGTGTCTGTGGGGTGGAAAGAACTATGAAAAAGGAATAGCATTTGGGCAGCGCCTATGGCTCAAAGGAGTAGAGTGCCAGCCTCAACCCAACCCCAGCCAAAAACTGCAAAAAAAAAAAAAAAAAGGAATAGCATTTGCACTTGATCTTCAAGGTTGAGGAAAAACCTTCCCTAATAGACAATGGGGAATGAGGGACAGATTTTCTAGGTAAATGCTAAACCATGAGCAAAAGCGCTGAGGCATACTTACTTTTGGTACGGTAGGAAAACTTCTTATAAAAGAGCAGAATGAAAAGTAAGTAATCAATAGCTGGGTTTTAGAACCTATGAATGATATTCAAAGTACTCTGGACTATTTTTTGTTCTCTAGCCAAAATATTAAAAATTTTACAATGAGAAGAGTAATCCTAGTAGGTTTTAGAAAAATCACTCTTCAGCCATAGTAAAAATAAAACAATCTCAGTGAAATCCTAATGAGATTGAAACAGTAAGGTTAAGTTAGGGGCAAGTAAGGTTAAATTGTTAGTAGATTCAAACTAAAACAAAAAGGGGACTGCCGGTGACTTTTTAAAGAGTCTATGTATCTAATTACTAGATTTGTAGACGACATTATATAAACACACTTGTGGCCACCATTATACATATAAAATACAGTAATTTGAATATTTTATAAAATGGTTGTGTTTAATTCCATTATTCTTACCCAGCACATAAATATTTAGTAAATATTTCTTGTGTAAATTAATGGAAGTAGCCACATGAAATTACACTCAAAGATTTTGCTCTGTGAGCAGAAATATTAGACAACAAAGGAGGCTTTTATATTAGCGACACTTGTGTCTGATGGACACATTGAATATGTGAGACCTCAGCAACATTGCTCGTGTTTACCAATAAAAATACTTTATTAGTATGAAAATAAATTTTCACAAATTTATGTAAATTAGGTAAATGGAATGCTAAGTATTATTTTTTAAAAATCTACTAACTCAATAAATTGGTTCTGTACACTGAAAGTTCTAGGATGGTTTAGCTGAGCGTAGTGACATTCCACCCATAGTTCCGAGCTCCTCAGGAGGCTGAGGCAGGAGGATCACTTGAGCCCAGGAGTCTGAGGTTGCAGTGAGCTATGATGATGCCATTGCATTCCAGTCTGGCAACAGAACAAGACCTTGCCTCCAAAAAAAAAAAAAAAAAAGCAATGCCAGGGTGAGGAACACTGAAACAGTATCATTCTGTGGTCTTAAATGAAGAATACACAGAGTTATAGATAACATTGTTTGTTCCATTTTAGTATAGCATGATAGTATACACATTTAAATTAGAAAAAGAAGACACTTCATTTATTTTCATCTTCATATATAAATTAGTATGGCGTTCTGGTGTCAGGCCATTTCTATAAAATGTTCTTGCTTGGCAAGAACATTTGCTTGGCATTCCCACATTTTTTTAATGTAAGAAAGAATGTTTTATCTGGAGATAGAGCTGGTTACAGATCCCAGGGGTCTTCCTCAACAGGGTATGACCATGAAAGAAACTAAATATCTGGCTTGGTGCCTGTAGCTGAGGGAGTAGAGTACCAGCCGCAGACACTGAGGCTGCTTAGCCCAAGCCTGCTAAGCAACAGTGACAAGTGCAACCTATAAATAGCTGGGTGTTGTGGTGGGCATCTGCAGTTCCAGCTACTGGGAGGCTGAGGCAAGAAAATCACTTAAGCCCAAGAATTTGAGGTTGCTGTGAGCTGTGATTGCACCACACTCTAAGGAGGGTGACAAAGTGAGACTCTGTTTCAAAAAAAAGAAAGAAAAAAAAAGAAAAGAAAAGAAAAGAAAAGAAAAGAAAAGAAAAGAAAAGAAAAAAATAAATAAATCTCTTCTACTTTCAGTTTGTCATCGTCAAAGTGTCATCCAAAGTGTGGGACTGACACCACACATCCATTTTTTTTTTTAAGACAACCTATGGGAAACGTCTAACATTCCCCTTGAGCACATGTGGGATCTAGAAAGAAAAATTGCTCCAAAGTTCAGAGAAAGTTCAAGTAATTATACTGTGGTGGTATTTGATCTCAAAGGCCCTGACTTGTAAAGGAGAGTCCCAGATATTTTGAAAATAATTCATACACTTGAAATTTCTCCTGGTTCAAGTCATAGCTTTTATAAAACAATTTTCAGTAAGAAAGGGCTAAGGCTATTTATGTATATATGCCTGACCAATATGGTTATATTAGGATTTGCATTTCAGAAGCAAAATAAACTTTGGAAGTCTCAGTTCAGTCAATAACAATGCTACCAAACTACACACTGACCAACAAATTTGTTTTACCAGGTTCTGAAATAGGAGCGCAAATATGTGTTCTGCTTAGGGATGAGATAACCTTCTTTCTGACCTAGAGATAGCAGTGGAATTATGGTATCCTTAAGCCTTGTTAAATATCTCCCAATCCCTTCATGAATTTGGGATGGCATGTTTGTTTAATTTTGGTTCCAGTGATAATGGTTTTGTTTTAATCCTAGTGGCTCACAGCCTTTAGCCTGAACTTGTTTATTACACTGTGTCTGTGATCAATTCTGTACAGAACCACTACTTAAAGTAAGAAAGAGTTGGATCCTATAATGATATTGCTAACCTACCATTTTAAACTTCCATCCAGCAGTATCTAATTGGCATTTTCCTAATATCACACTCATAATGAATCCTATACCATCACTAGAGACCTAAAAGTCCTTGAAGGTATATATCATGTAACCTTTATTTCTAGAAACATTTTTGTCCTTGTTAGAGAAAAGTGCAGAATTATTTCAAGAAAAGTTATAGTGGAGTCAGAAAGTGAAAAAAAAAAAATCTGAGTGAGATGTGCTAGTAAAGATTATCAAAGGAAACTGGGGATTAGAAGGAAAGAAGAGGTAGCAGAATAGAAAGGGTAATTTTCCAAAATTCATTCTGAGGTGAGGGAGAAAAATCATGTAAACAAATGCTTAGTCACTGGCAGACAGTTGTCTGCAGAGGGAAGGAGCTGACTACACCATGCCAATGTTTCTGCTCAGTTTTACATAGAATGAGTTTACCATAGATATTGTTAAGGCTGACTGTGTAACTGAACTTTCTCCATCACCACAACAAAGCTGGTCCTCCCCCCCCACGCCCCACCAGGTGCTCTATTCCCATAGATGCCCACTTCAGAAATGTAGACGCATCTCTGGTATCCTGCCATCATCATGTTTTGCTGAATATTCTGGAGACTCAAAATCAGTTTGCTGTCTGAAATCTCCACCATTGCTGACCTGGCCCGAGACATTGTTACATCTTGTCTGAATTACTGCAGAAGCTTTCCAAGTTGCTTCTTAGCCATTCCAAGGAGCTCTGACACAGAGCTAGCAGACACATGGTCCCACTAAGTGCACATTGATTGTGCCATTCTTCTATTTATAACTCATCAATGCCTCCAGTTTACTTCAGAATAAAGTCTAATGTCTTTGATATAAATTTGCATTTTCTACCTAAGACATCCCACCCTCATCATCACTTTCAATGTAATTCATACCATCCTGAATTTCTTTCAGAGTTTTGACTTCCTCAGGAGCTGTCTTTTCTCCAGGCCTTCTTGCTGGCTTTTCCCATTGCCTGCAATAATTCTTCCTTCCTTACATGCCTTGGGTCTTAACTGAGCTATCAATCTCTCAGAAAAACCTTCCTAACCACACCATATCTAGTTAGTTTTTCCTCCGAGGTGTTATCACAGTGTCCTGCACTTTGCTTAATTAGTATGTACTCAACTTCATTTGCTCTATTGTAAATCTACTCATTTGCATCTTTTGTTGACTAGAAGGCTCTTTAAGAAAAGCATCTGTTTGTTATTACAACCTGATTAGAATAGTGCCTGACACAGAGTAAAGGCTCAATAATGATTAGAGAAATGAATGAAAAATGAATGACTAAGCAAATACTGTGGAGCAGGCTTATCGTATGAGTAACTAAGCCTAAATTCATATGGAAATTTCCTAGTTTTTTTTCTCAGCCAGCCTAAGTAGATTATAAACAGGTAACCTAAAGCTTTTATTTTATCAAATATTCAAACTTGTAGATACCTCTAGTTTCTGTTCTGATAAACAGTTTTTATCCTGAATAAATGAATCAAGGTCAGGTTTAGGGAATTATTGTGCCTAGACAGAAGAAAAGTTCATTAGCAGATGAATCAAATGATACTACAAGTTAGACATTGAAGGAGTAAGAAAAGGAAAGGTACAATGTATTTGAACGAGCACCTAAATCTAAGCTCTCAACATGACAGAAATGATCATATTATTTTGAGCAAGACATTATAATGTTTAGCTTCCCACGGTACAATATGGGTCTCTACCTCACCTTTCCTAAGCCACAGAGTTCTGTAAAAAGGACTCTGAAAGTTCTCACACGTTATCTTCCCCAAAGAATTGTGTCCTGAAAAATTTGAAAGCAGTAAAATACCTCTCTCTATTCCTGATGGCTTATAAAGTACCTAGAACATAATGTCTGCTTAATAAAATTTCTGTTGAATTAAAAAAAAAAAAAAAAGAATGAAAGGCAGAGAGAGAGAGAGAAGAATTTCAGTGCATACTTTTCTTGGTGCATGGATATCAATACACTATATATTTTATTGGAGAGGAAAGTAGTAAAAACAACTAAATTAAGCGTAGTGTATTTTGAGGAAAAGAAGAAAGGAGCTGCTATGTAACAGCTTCCCACTCTTGTCCAGCCTCTATGTTATGTACTCAGCCCTACAATGAAACTAATTTAGGGCTTTCACATGAAAGCTATAACCCAGTTACAACCTAAGAATAGGGGGAAGAGGGAAAGGGAGGGGAGGGAGGGGGGAGGTGAGTGGAAGGAGGGGGATTGGTGGGATTACACCTGCAGTGCATTTTACAAGGGTATATGCGAAACTTAGTAAATGTGGAATGTAAATGTCTTGGCACTGTAACTAAGAAAATGCCAGGAAGGCTATGTTAACCATTGTGATGAAAATGTCTCAAACAGTCTGTGAAGCTAGTGTATGATGCCCCATGATCATATCAATGTACACAGTTATGATTTAATAAAAAAAAATTAAATATTTTGTTCCACTTAAGTCTCTATTTCTGAAAGGAATTCGGCACCTTTTAACCTATAAGTCTACTGAGGCTCGGAGAAGGATTTTTTTACAATAAATGGTAAAACCAAGATTGAAAACCAAGTTAACTGTTTTCAAATTTCATTTATTCTCTCCAATCCTAGCAATAGGATTTCCATGAGAGGATGTGTACTTTCTGTAGCTTCCTCTTAAAAATTCTGTTCCCACTTAATTTTCCAAAAAGCAGGTAGCCCTCATAATACCTTTCTAGGCTAAGGAACTTTTAATCACTTCCCACTAGAATGGTGAATCACATGGTTTGTTCAGAAATTAGAGGATAAATTAAGTTCACTTCTGCAGCACATTTCCTTGATGCATATGTAATATCAATCAAAATCGCTCCTGATGACTCAGTGGGAAGGAACAGCAGGAAAATCTTCAACATCCAGCAGGAAGCCGGTCTGTAGCCTGTTCAAAGCATTATTTGAGAAGAAAGAAGTCTGTAGGAGTGCACAAGATTAGCTGCTAACTTAATGGCAGCCACACTCACTAGGATGAGATCAAACTTCCCTAACTTTTTCTGATGCTTCGCATTCCCACATCACCAATACAAATTCAGTTAAAATACATGTTCAGTATTTGCATGCTGCATAAACATCATTTGCACTGAGAATAATTTTTTCTGTAACAAGTCATAGCAAAAGGCAAAAGATGACACTAAAACTCCTTTCTCTAATGGCATGCAGAAAATTATTTCACATGGTAAATATGTCAAAATCCTCTGTGATCAGGTGAAGTAGAGCTCAATTCACTCCTCTGTGTGGTCTCTGGCTTCAGTGAAATGTTGTGAGAACATTTGTATGACTATTTGTTGTTGAACCTTAGATATCCCAGCCCTGATCATTCTTCACAAGGAGCCCTTGGGAATCCTCTAATAGTAATAACAGCAACAACAACAAGCGTCTGTCAGGTTCTATATGTTGTCTGGACACTACTCATTTTTTAAAACTCAACTTTAATGTTACCTTCTTTATGAACATAGATTCTATATGAAAACGAGATTTACTGTCTATTTTTGGATAACAATCCTATTGTTTGGATAACAAATCTATTGTTAACTTAGGACTTGAGTCATACGAAGCACTTTGTAAACATTGTTATATACATTAATGGGAGGTGATCCCTGATTTATCAGGATGACAACTCCTTGGTGACACTCGCTGTATTTAACATTTGGCTCTGTTACAGAATTCAGAGTTGACTAGATGGGTAGTTATTAGATTGTGACATCTCATTTATCTTTGCACCTCCAGTGCCTAGAACTCTGTATTGCTTATGGCTCTAAATAAACATATTCTTCTGGATTGTGATTTTTTTTTTTATAACTAAAACATGTCTTTTTCTGAACATCTTTGCTTTTGCTAGAGCCCATTCTGATCTCATTCTTCAGGAATCTTTTCCTACTTTTACTCCAAAGTAGCTGGTAACAAATATCTGTTGAATTCCCAGGATAAAGGTGAGACAGATATCTCACATGGTGCTTATTATGCACCATATACTGCTTTATCTCTCTCTCTCTCTCTCTCTCTCTCTCTCTCTCTCTCTCTCTATATATATATATATATATATATATATATATATATGTAATGTAAATATACATGGTAAATATGATACATGATATATATCATATATATTATATATGTGTGCGCATATACACATGTGTATCTCATAGCTAATCTTGTGTGTCATTTTGACTTGTTGAGAGATGCCCAGATAGCTGGTAAACATTATTTCTGGGTGTGTCTTGAGGGTGTCTCCAGAAGACAGTATCACCCGAATCAACAGACTGTATAAAGAGAATCCATTGGAGGACTGGATACAGCTAAAAGGTGGAGGAAGGGTGACCACACTGTCTCTGTGAGCTGAGGCATCCATTTTCTCCTGCCTCTTGACATCAGAGCTCTAGTCCTTAGGCCTTTGGACTTCAGGATGTACACCAGTGCCTACCATGGTCCTCAGGTCTTTGGACTCACAACGAATTACAAAAATAGCTTTCCTGGTTCTCCAGATTGCAAATGACTTCCTGAACTCTAGAATTCCAGAGGTCAATTACTATAAATCTCTTCATATTTATACATGCATAAACTAACACACATACACAGAAGTTTCTAAAAAAGTAAAAAATTGTGTTAAAATTATAATACTCAATATATACTGATAACAAAATATGAATACACATCATATTGACCATATCTTGTAATTACAGAAGTCAAACCACATCCAATTGGCTTTACTTCTCACTGTGTGTGTGTGTGTATGCACATACACACATACCTACTGCATACATATGTGTGTATATATACACATTTATACATACACACACATATAATCTCTCAGCACCTATGAGTGACTATTAGTGCTAGTCCCATTTTCTAAATAAAAAAACTGAGACACTCAGAGGTTAGGGAACTCACATGAAAGCACATGTGGTAAATTTAGTAGAACCAAGATTATAAAGTAAGTAATCTACTTTCAAAGTCTATGCCTTAATCATTATTTCATACTCCCTTTCTTTGGAGTAGGCATTTATGCATGTTTCCTAATTTATCTTTATAATAATTTTATAATATTGTCATTACTATATCTTTTAACCAATAAGCAATAGATACTTAAATAAGATTTGAGGTACTCTGTCTTCAAATCTTACATCTATTAATATTAACCATCCAGGGATAGAATTTTCCAGACTACTTCTTTTAACTCCAAATCCATTATTCTATACTCTTCTTATGCTATATTCTATACTTTGATTATTTACCATTTGCTTCATACTTTTTCATCTGTTTCTTTAAATTGGATTTTAAATGTCTTGTAGACAAATTATCAATATAATATTAGTATATCTTCTTCAACATTCATCACAATTCCTGGGATATAAAATTAACATTAATTGTTGCTCTATTAATTAATATTAAATGGAGCTCGCAGAAGTAATTATGCACGTATATCTGTCAAAGAGCTAGAATATGATCAAGGTACAAAGATAAAGATATGGAATATGCCAGTGGAATTTTAAAGAAAATGTAAAGATTTAAAAAAAATTATGGCTTTGGGTTATTATTCACACAGCATGCAATTGAGAAGTAATTTTGTATTGTGGATAAAACACAAAAAAGTCAAGAACTGAGGGCTCTTTGCTTTAAATACCATTGCATGTGTTGTTTTCTTAACATTACCTCTCAGTCCATGAAATGGGGATAATTTAAATGCTGTCAAAAAGAGAAATGAAATTTTCCACTGAGCTCCCCACACCAAAGAGGTATTAGACAAATATCCATTACTCATAAGACTAAGTTATCTAACTTTTTTTTTTTAGTCATCTACTCAAAGTGTGTCCACAAACCAGCAGCATCAGCATAATCTTGAAGTTTGTTAAAAATGCAGAATCTCTGGCCTTATCCCAGACCTGTGGAATCAGAATCTGCAATTTGAATAAAATCCCCAGGTGATTCAAATGTATGAGAACTAGTCGCAGGGGTCCTCAAACTACAGGCCCATAGGCCACAGGCAGCGGTGTGATTGTATTTGTTCCCGTTTAGTGTTTTTACTTCAAAATAAGTTATGTGCAGTGTGCATAGGAATTTGTTCATAGTTTTTTTGTTGTTGTTGTTTGTTTGTTTGTTTGTTTTTAACTATAGTCCGGCCCTCCAATGGTCTGAGTGAACTGGCCCTCTGTTTAAAAAGTTTGAGGACCCCTGTAATTTATACTCCAGTTCCCATCAAATTCTGCTAAACTCTATGAACCTTTGAATTTCTTTGACTTTTTATTCTTAGATATGTTTGGTCTTATTACCAACTTTTTTTTTTTTTAATTGTGGTATGAAGACTTAACAAGAGTACTTTGTAGCTGGGACTATACAGTGTTCTTATTTCATAATCTCCTACTAAGATTTATATGTTTTATAATGATTTTTTAAAAAATTAATTTCTAGTTAAACTCATTAATTTACTATGTGATATTAGGTATTACAAGTCATTTGTTTTGAACTCAATTAGGAAAGGAAACTAGGATTTATGAGATGTCTTTTGGTTTCTGATTGTGTGAGTATCATATTTTCTATTGCAAAGCCAAGGCACAAGACCAGACATATATCATATATGAACACAATAACCTCTTCAAATTCAGAACCATTCTGGAATTTCCAGACTGAGTACATGATGTCACAACTCATAGAAGAATAGCATGTGTGTCAGGCTGCTCTAAAATTGATCATAATTTACTTCTAATAGAAATCCCAACTGGTATAAGTAGCAGTTATAGAAGTAAGGGCACATAAAGTCTTTCCTTATAAATCACACTTTTAGCTTACATCTATTTTACATTCCATTTTAATAGCAAAGAAAGCAAATTTAGCTTTTATGTTAAAACATGGAATTGAAATGAAAAAATCCTAAAGGAAAATGTGGGAAAAATTTTTAAAGATGTTAGCCTGGGGAAAGAGTTTATGAAGAAGACTTCAGTGGCAATTGCAACAACAACAAAAATAAGCAAATGGGACTTAATTGAACTGAAAGGCTTCTGCACACACAGCTAAGGACCTGAAAAATAAAGCAAATAGACAACCATCAGAATGGGAAATGTCATTTGCATGGTATGAATCTGAAAAAGGGTTGATAACTAAGATCTATAGAGAACTCAAATAAATCAACAAAAAAGAGCAAACAATCCCATCTATCACTGGGCAAGAGACATGAACAGAACCTTTTCTGAGGAAGACAGGCGAATGTCTAACAAATATATGAAAAAAATCTCATCATCCCTAGTCATCAGAAAAATGTAAATCAAAACCACCCTGAGATATCATCTCACCACAGTGAGAACAACCCACTTCACAAAGTCCTAAAGTCAGCATGGATGATGGCACGGATGTGGAGAGAGTGGGACACTTACACTGTTGGTGGGACTGCAATCTAATACAGCCTCTTTGGAAAGAATACAAATTAGACCTTCCACTTTACCCCACAATCCTATTAGTAGGCATCTATCTAGAAGAAAAAAAATCATTTTATCATAAGGACATTTTCCCTAGATCAGGGGTCCTCAAACTGCAGCCCGTGGGCCACATGAGGTGATGTGATTGTATTTGTTCCTGTTTTGTTTTTTTACTTCAAAATAAGATATGTGCAGTGTGTATAGGAATTTGTTAATAGTTTTTGTTTTGTTTTGTTTTGTTTTGTTTTTTAACTATAGTCTGGCCCTCCAACGGTCTGAGCGACCCTGAATTGGCCCCCTGTTTAAAAAGTTTGAGGATGCCTGCACTAGATTGTTTATCACAGCTCAATTTACAATTGCCAAAATATGGAAACAACCTAACTGCCCATCAACCCATAAATGGATGAATAAACTGTGGTATATATATATATATCATGGAATACTATTCAGCCATAAAAAAGATGGTGAGCTTACATCTTTTGTATTAACCTAGATGTAATTGCAACACATTCTCCTTAGTAAAGTACATGAATACAAAAGTATCCAATGTACTCAATACTAATATGAAGCCAATAGATAGTATTCAATTCAAGATGGGGGAGGAAGAAAGAGGGAAGGGGAGAGAGCAGAGGAGGAAGGGTATTTATTGTACTCCCACTTAATGGGCACAATATAAAGGTATATGGCACACCTCCTGGGGGTGGGATAACTACAACAGGGACTCTACTTAATAAATGCAAGCACCGTAACCTTATTGTTTATACTTTCATATTAATCTAATAAAAAATAAAAAATAAAAACATGAACATTAACAATCCTTGGAACCACTAAAACATTCATTATCGTATTATATTTATAGTCAACCACAAAACAACTTTGATTATGAGCCTACCACTAGCCAAGCACAGGCTTTGTGTGAGACAACATAAAACACAGTTCCTATACATGAACTATTCCTAAGTTAATTTTTCCCTATCCAATGATCATTTCCTTATGCTTTGTGTTACTCAATGTCAAGCAAATGCCTCAAGCTAAATGTTGTAAATCAACTCATTATTGCCACTTCTTCTGAAAATCCACTCTACTAAAAATGACAACATCCCATTCTCCAACAGAAAATAAATTTTTCTTGCATTTTGTTTATTGAGTAATAATTTCATGACATATCTGATGGGCTAAGCCAGAAGCATCAGAGTTTATGATAATGAGAACTTGGCAAGGCTAGTCATCCAGCAGAGGAGATGGTTGTGGGAGGCCAGACGTGCACATCACCCTTGGGTTAGAGTGGTCTGTGCTGCAAAATTCTTTGTCTTGGTTTAGCTAAGTATAACAGAAATGTCAGTTGCCATGTCTACCTGACTTTAAGACTTGTTATTTTTCTACCGTGCTAACGTATACTTTCTATAAATAAAACTGGACTTGAAATAATCTTTCAATAGCTTGGTCTTCATTGCCAGTCTTAGGTCAAGTTCCCCAAGAAAAAGACTCCGAGACTCTGAAATTTCTGTGCTTGCGGAATATTGGACAGTATTCTTGAAAATAATATTTGTGAGGGGGTGGAAGAGAGCAGGACTGAATAGAGGGAGAAGTTAAACAGGGAAGCAGTTGCAACAGAGGCTTCAGCTGATACTACAGGGGAGCTTGGGAACTGGCTTGGCTCCTCAAATAGAACTTGAAACAAAGAAAGGAGGCAGAGCTTCATGTACCCCATACAGACTAGCCATTGCATGCAGGCTACTCCCAGGGAAGGGGGTTGAATTTGGAGAGGCAGCTCCTCTCAGCAGAGAAATATCTAGACAGCCAGTCATCACCTACCAACAAACAGGGAAATTAAGCAGTGAATGTCTTAGCCTTGAAGGGAGAGCTGGGTGGTGAGGCACAGTGTCAACTACAATCTACTAGTTTCTTAATTCTGTTTTTATACTTGTTTTAGCTTTTTTATATAGTAAGGTCACAGGATCTGGGATAATTTTTCCAGTATTCTTACTGGTATACTTTTTATGGATAGGAGGAAACTTCCTTAGAACTCTGTTTTTTAATCTTCGAATCCTTCATCCTGCATCTCATACTGCTCAAGATTCAATACATATTCTTATCTTGGACCGCTGGTCTTTTCAAACAAAGTAAGTGACCAAGTACAGCCCCAGCAGCTGTTCTCACAGGAACTTTCATTACTGGATGACAGCGCCACCCTTGACTGAAGCTGTAGTGCAAAGCAGCACTCCATTTCTGCTTTGTGCTCACAACTGAGAAGCCCTATTTCTGAAAAAGCTTCAACATTTTCCTTCTGTGTGAGCTAGTCATAAAAGACAACTCCCTTTCCAGGATGCAGGCATAGGTGTAACCTGATAGCAATGCACCCACTTGCTACTGACTACCAAGGAGCCTCACCTGTCTCCATTATTTGAGGACCCTATTATCCCTATAGTAACAGCAAGCCCAGATCTTCAGTGGAATTTTCCACTATTAGCTTTGGATTAGAGAAAAATAAAACTTCCAAAGAAGGGGGCAGTGCTGTGGCTCAAAGGAGTAGGGCACCAGCCCCATATGCTGGAGGTCATGGGTTCAAACCCAGACCCCTCTAGAAACTGGAAAAAATAAAACAAAATGAACAAAGAAACAAACAAACAAAAAAAAAACCTCTCCAAAGAGTTTCTTTCTTTTCTTTTTTCTTTTCTCTCTCTCACTCTCTCTCTCTCTGTTTTTTTTTTTTTTTTTTTTTTTTACAGTTTTTGGCTGGGGCTGGGTTTGAACCTGCCACCTCCAGTATATGGGACCAGCGTCCTACACTTTTGAGCCACAGGTACCGCCCCAAAGAGTTTCTTAGTAATTTTTGTCCTCTTTTTCCTAAGCCACTCCTCATTTCTTTGGCAAAAGGTCTTCGTTGGCTACCTTCTGGTGTTATGTACTCTGTTCACTTTAGCATGCTCATGGCTCTAAGGCATTTGATCATTTTTATTTTTTGACATCATCTTCTCTTGCCCTTACAACCTTAATAGCTTTTCTCTAAGTCTCTGAGAGCTTTTTTAGCTTCTTAGACCTATGACTATCTCCCAGGCACCCTATCAAAGTGTTAAATCTTGTATTGTGGAAAAGTGGCCCTATCAAAATATTGATAGACGAGCTTTTCGTTAGCTAAATTAACACTGAGCACTTCCCTGGATATGCATCCTCAGAACGTATTCATTCCGCTGGCTCCTGCTGGCAGATACTGTCTAGACCTTCTGGCTCCTTAGGAATATAATCACTTTCTTGCTAAAGATACAGCATGGCTCTAGTCAGATTATATTGTGATTTGATCCCAGTTATTGGTTTGTTAGTGAGGGGGTGGGGGACAGGAGTAGATCCTAATGCGGATGTTTCTTGTCCTGCAAGATAAAGACCTCTCCCACGATCCTGAAGCAAGGAGAGAGCATTAGCCTTTGACAGAGAAGGCAAGCCACTCTCGCAGGTGCAGAAGTTTCGATGGAATGTGGAAATTCAAAGTTTACAAGTGTATCAACTGAGATGTTCTCATTCCATTTTTCAGAATTTCACTTCTTCCTACTCAAGGTGCTGACCTTGGCAAAGTAGACCTTCATAGTTTGAGAAATTAGTCACTTCTGGAGCTCCCTATCATGTATGATTACATCTCCTGGACTTGATCCTCAATTGTCTCTGCAATTGTCTCTGCACCTCCAGGTGCAGGATATGTGACACTTTTTACGTGCTGTCAAGGAGGCTCTCTGGCTCTCGCAGTTGGCCTTTATTTGGTGATTAAAATCTCTAGTCTTTCATTATCTTTCCCAGTTTATCAATAGCACCCAGCAAAAGATGTTTAACTACATGGACCTTATATTTAGTCCTCCCTCACATCTCCCAAGTGCCTGTGCTAGTGAACCAGAGAATTTACTCCCGTGATATCCCATCCTAGTTCATCACTTAAAAGTTTTTTTCTTTTGAGTCAGAGTCTCACTATGTTGCCCTCAGTAGAGTGCAGTGGCGTTACAGCTCATGGCAACCTCAAGCTCTCAGGCTTAAGTGATTCTCTTGCCTCAGCCTCCCGAGTAGCTGGGACTACAGGCGCCTGCCACAGTGCCTGGCAATTTTTGTTGTTTCTGTTGTTGTTGTCATTGTTGTTTAGCAGGCCCAGGACAGTTTCAAACCCACCAGCCCCAATGCATATGGCCAGTGCCCTAATCACTGAGGAAACAGGCACCGAGTCTATACCAAAAAGTTTTAACAATGCCCATGGTGATATATACTCCATGTATCACTTCAGTCAACTGGAGGGCGATCAACTTCACAACCCCATTTTAAAGTCGGATTCTTAGGACTATTTCTTGTATCAGTCATTCTAAGGTTCATTTCCCAGGAAACATATTATTAAGAAGATATGTGTGTGCGGGAGGTTGACTGGGGAGTGTTTGGGAGAATAATACTGTCACAGAAGTTGCAGAAGGACGTTGGGAAAAGGGAGAAGTTGAACTGCAATATGGTTGCCACAGAGGCCTCAGCTTATCCCATAGGGCACACTGAGATGGAATAGCTTTAGAGTTATGCTGAATTAAGGCAATATAGTGGACCTTTTCATTTTTGTATCAACTAGTCAGAGGATGTGGGCTTCCTCAGGGAGGAGAAACCTTAGTTGAGACAACTCACTTTAGTTGAGAGCAATTCCTGGAGAAGGACTTAGGTGCAAGAATTTAGCAGCCAATATCCTTGGCAGCCCATAGTTATGAAGACAAGATAATGTATCAGTAAATGCCTCAGTCTTAAGGAGAGATCTAGGCAGCATATTCCCGTACTGATGACAAGAAAACAAAGTGATAGAAATTAAGCTATATGGTATACAAGAAAAATCTCTACACACACAAACAGAACAGGTTTTCACCAACAAATTAATATTTTTAAACATTATTACCAAAATCAGGAGACAAAAACATTTAAAAATAACTTCATTCTTTTTCTTTGTACCATAATTACCTTATTCAAAATGTACTTATCCAATATCTAATGAGCATCTACTGGGTATTCTGTTGTAGCAGGAAGATGAAGGTGATCAAGACTTGAACACGATTGTGAAAGTTTATAGTTTCAAATGTATTTCCATGTAACTAACCTCATTAACTATATGCTGTAGGTAAAAAGTCACACTCCTAATCTGAACCTTGAAGACTTATGTTAGCTGTGTTAAATGTATACCACAGTAATTATTTTGTTTCAGAAAATAGAAACAAAATTCCTCACCATTTGTTTTTAGCAAGTAAGAAAATCAGTATGTACTTTGGAAAGTTAGTGCCTATTTAAAATCAAATATTAAAATGAAATAATAGGATAAGTAAATCAGTTATTTCTTACATGACTTAGGTTTATGGCAAATATTAGAGAGATAAGTCAGAAAAACTCCTAGAGAAGTAGACATTGGTATAGCCCTACCTTGCTGGTAGGGATATGTATAAACTCGTTTTGATTATCAAATACTTCAAGGTCTCAGATACAGTAAGTAATAAAGTAATTATATTTTATACATGAGGTTATTTTTTTTTTTTTGAGGCAGTGTCATTCTATTGCCCCAGGCTAGAGTGCCATGTGTCATCATAGCTCACAGCAACCTCAAACTCCTGAGTTCAAGTGGTCCTCTAGCCTTAGCCTTCCCAGTAGCTGGGTACTATAGGCATCCTCTATGATGCCCAACCAATTTTACTATGTTTAGTAGAGATGGGGTTTTGCTGTTTCTTAGGTTGGTCTTGAACTCCTGAGTTCAAGCAATTCACCTGCCTTGACCTCCCAGAGTGTTAAAATTATAGGCTATGCATGAGGTTTTTATTTGAATAATGACTGACCTGACAAAGTGCTCATTCAATCTTTCACTACTAAACCCTAAGTCCTTTAGGCCAAGAATCAGCCTGTTTTGTTCACCACTGTGTCTCAGACATACTGCACATCCACCATACTTTCAATGATTTAAGGATTTATTGTGCATTAAAACAAGAAAGAACATTTATACTCTACTCTTAATAGATTTGACATTTTAACACAATAATTAAGTAAGTCAGGTGAAGGCTATGTTAACAAGTTTGATGTAAGCACTCCAAATTGTATATAAAATCAGCACATTGTACCCCATAAATGCATTAATGTATGTATTTATGATTTAATAAAAAAATTAAGAGAAAAAAACAAGAATTATGCACCTTATGGTCTAATATAAATTTTATTTTTGTAACCTTTTACATCCTTCTAAGACTGTCTCATATGTGATATGTATTCCAGTATTACCTTCTAGAGTGAATATTAGTATTATTGCAAATCCAAAGTAAGATAAAAATATGATATTCATGTCTTAACTTCCAAGAAAGGCTTCTTGAATATTTATGAATGTTTCCAAAATCCATTAGAACAAACAAATCGTTTGAGGCACACTACTTGTCAGATTGAATTAAATGCTATGCCTTTGGTATGTGTCACACATTGAATTACTACTTTGACATTTTGAATGATTCCTTTAGCTAAATAAGCAAAAAAAATTAATATAAGATCCTAGAATTAAAAGGTAAAGGGTAATGAAAAAGAAATCATTACCAAGCTCCATAATTTTAATGCTCATATCCATCCTCATTTAATACACATTCCAGTCTAGCAAAGAGCTTTTGAGCAAGATATTCTATCTTAAATGGGGCTATAATTTTACGGACAAGAAGAAGAGTAACTAACTAGGCTTTTTCAGAAAATGATAAAGAACAACACTGAAATAATGTAGGGGAAAACTCTATGAACTCAGTTACATTCCCTTTATAAAATGGAACTGTCCCCACAGTGCTTGTATCAAATAGTCCTATAAAGCCAGAAGTCAAAATGTCTCCTATAAATTGAGCCAGCTTGAACGCAGAGCACCAATGCCCACACAGTACAAACAGAAGATTCCACAGACACGAAGCAGACCTTCAACTCTGATTTTCCTATTTGCTGGGTTATAATTTGAGGACAGAAGAACAGTGTCTCTGAGGGCCTCACATTCTTCATCTCTAAAATGGAATTAACCCCCACCACAGGCACAGGATTATCTTAAAATAGCAAGGAGACAAAAGATGCCAGAAATGCTTTGAAAACAAATCAATATTGCTTGTTTCTGTTTTTTTCACTTCTTATTTTTATTTATTTTTTTAAAGTAAATTTATTTTAGGTTAATATGAAGGTACAAGCAATCAGGTTATATCCCACATGCAAAGGGTGTTCTAAACACCCCCACCCTGTGCCCATTCAGTGAGAGCACCCCTCACTCCAACTTGAATTGTAATGAGTTTTTCTCCTATGTGGGCATGCATCAGATCATCTACTAGCTTCATATCAGTATTGAGTACATTGGATAATTATTTTTTCATTCTTGTCATACTTAGAAGAAAGTATTTCAACTCCATCCAGGATATTACCATAAAGATGTGAAGTTACCATTGTTTTTTATGGCTGAATAGTATTCCATGATGTACATGTACCACAATTTGTTACTCCATTCCTGAGTTGATGAGCATTTAACAACAAAAAAGGTAACAATCTCATAGATCACTGGGCAAGAGGCATGAATAGAACCTTCTCTAAGGAAGATAGATGAAAGGCTAACAAACATGAAAAAATGCTCATGGTCTCTAATCATCAGAGAAATGCAAACCAAAATGGTAGATATCACCTAACCCCATTAAGATTAGCCCACACCACAAAGTCCCAAAGCTGCAGATGTGGAGAAAAGGGACACTCTTATATTGGTGGACTGCAACCAGTCTCTTGGAAATATAACCTCTTTGGAAAGAAGTATGGAGAATCCTCAAAGAACTCAAATTAGACCTCCCATTTGACCTCCCAATCCCACTACTATGCATCTACCCAGAAGAACAAAAATTGTTTTATCATAAGGATATAGTATATGTCATAAGCACTTTATTATGCTTAGGATAAGTGCTTTATCATAAGCACTAGATTGTTTATCAAGCTCAAATTATAATCACCAAGAATGTCAAATTTATATTTCTAATTATTGTTACGGTAGTGATTTTAAGTATGCTCTGTAGTAGTGAGATTATAGGTTTGTTGGCCAAGGCTCAGAATTAAATACAGCCTGACGCAGAGAAATCAAAGTATTTCCAACAGAAAGCTATTCAGATGACATAGCAAGTGGTGGGGGGAAAGCACTCATTTCTTTTTTAAATCCACTGTGTGGTCAGGAAATTCTCTGCATGGTGTTCTTTTTGTCTCTGAATTTATTATATTTATGATGATCTTAAAATACTAACAATTATAAATCTTTGTATACAGACCAACCCTATCGCATTATTGCATTGCAACAGATATGCTTTTGAACTAAGTAGCTAAAAGCATTAATGCAATAATATATAATTATGCAGCTAAATTTTCCCTTGAATTATTGATGCAATATTGATTCATTTAGCATCTCTATAACAAGTGGGAAGAATATACACTTACAGGTTAATATGCCCTATGAAGGGAGGAAAGGCACAATAGCTGATTCCATGAATTCAGTTATTTTATCAACAAATGTTTTACTAAAATTCATTAGATTCCTTTAGAGGCACAAGGTCAGAGAAGAACAAAAATAAAGGTGTTTCACACTATTTTAAACAAGTTGTTTAAAGAGATAGAAACAATGCCACTATGTAACATCTGTCATTTTAATTACCCACATTTATTTTCTGTTAATTCTTAATGCAAAGATGCATTTAAACAACATAAACTGTTAATAGCTCATGGACTCTTTGTTCCCAATTATGTATCTCCACAAAGATTGGCTTTGTTTTTGCTAAAAAATTTGCAACATTAAATATCTGTCTGAGGCAAGTGAACCATCTAGACCTGCCTTTAATATCAATGATCCCAAAGCTAATGTGATAGAAACAGTAATTGCTAAATGATTGTGTTTGAACTACAGAAGGCTCTTATGTTTTTTCATTTTTCACAGCATCTATATTATTTGATTTTATATATTTCTCCTTTCTTCATAGTTAGCACCCTGAGAACAGAGACTACGTCTTAACTTTTTAGTGAGTGTCCTGGAGGTAAAAAATTTGCACTAAACTTAAAGATGCATTAGTACGTACAAAAATTACTTAAAACATAAATTAAGTGTTTAAAAATGAACACAAAAATAGGATAAGCTAAACACAATTTTTCTATCATACTTAAATATGATTAATTCCACCACAAAGAATAGCAGGTGAATATTTTTAAATAAGGTCTTTTTCACCAAATATCATATTTTGGATAAGTTGTCACATAATGAGGCTCTCTGCCTTGGTAGCTTTCCACTAAAATGTTGAACTTTACTGAGTTTCCAGGTAATTTCTCTGAGTAAATATGAGCCTTCTGAGTTCTTAAACATGCAGGTAAGTATTTGGTGTTTCTGACATTTCAAGTGAATGACTCAAACTTTCACAGAAGTTTTAGGACTTGCTGCTATTTGCAAGTTGCTTTATTTTTATTTTTTATTTTGATCAAAGAAAAGTTCGGTCTTACATTACTGACTACATGAGTCTACAAAAGCGGAGAGACAGATATTGTTTTTTCCTCCTGCTTCCTTGGAGGTAAGTGTTCTATATTCCAATGGGTGGCATCTTAAAATAGCAGAGTTGAGGTGCAAGTAAACTGGAAGCAAATGTGGTTTTATTAAGGAAGGGAACATAAATGTTTAAGTAACTGTACTTCATCCAGCAAGTCTCTGCCAATGTAAAGCAGTTCTGCAATAATGCCTGTGAGGTGCCCTGAAACGTCTAGGGTAGTTTCCCAAGCTGTGGAACTGTACGAAAGGGCCGTGGCACTAGGCAGGTTGAGAACCCCTGGTCTAGGGACTGTGATAAACAGGTTCTGACTCTGATGACAAAGGAAGGGTCTTGCATAGCTCGTATGTCTATGCTATGTAGAAAAGCACACTGTAGCTTTTAATCTGGAGGATTAACCCTAACTAATCATTAAGTGGGAGGCTGAGGCAAAGTTTCTAAATTGAGAAACTCCCCTTCCCCTGGAATCTCTTTCATCACCTTCATCCCTCTGCCATGCCCAACCAAAGCCCAGTTCATTCAGATACCTGAAGCACTGCCCAGTAGAAATCACTTCTTTATATGCATGTATATACAAAGAAATTACTATATAACAAGGTTCATGCTTGGTGCTGGATAAAAGACACACAAGATAGAGTTCCTTATCTTCTAAGAAATCAGTCTATTGAGAGTGAAAGCATGTATTGAGTACATACTTTCACTTGTACAGTTATCACATGGAATATACAGAGGCTGCAAATAAATGTATACCTATCTTAAGAAAGAAAAAAATCTGTATTAAAATTGTAATAATACATACCAATAAAAGTAAGGTAAGTCATATTGAGCACCTCTTACAATTGCAAAAGTCAAACGTGACTTGACAAATTTAGCACAGTTTCTTCCTTCCTTAAAATATATGTGTAAACATTTGCTTGGCATCTTCTATGCCCTGTTTTCACTCCCAGGATAGGGAATTTTTCAAAGACAGGAAACTCTGTCTTACATGTCTTTGCATCTCCAGCACTAAGCATGATCCTTGTATATAGCAATTTCTTATTAATTGGTTGCTGTTATTATTAAAGTATTGATAAATATTTATTGTTGAAAATTTTCAGTTATACTGCAACTCACATGAACCTTGACTCTTCAGCTCAGTTAAAAAAAGGGGTAGGAGGTGGTGCCCGTGTCTCAAAGGGGTAGGGCACTGGCCCCATATGCTGGAGGTGGCCGGTTCAAGCCCAGCCCTGGCCACAAACCGCAAAAAAAAAAAAAAAAACTGGGGGTAGGGCTGGGTGTGGCACCTGTGGGCCAAAGGGGAAGGGCTCCGGTCCCATATGCCAGAGGTGGCAGATTCAAACCCAGCCCCGGCCAAAAAACATTAAAAAAAAAAAGGTGGGTAGGGCTAATCAGTTGCATAGGCTATGTCCGTAAGTTTAGTGAAATAGGTAGAGAGAGGGACCCATAGGCAAGGCATCCATAAAGAGGAAGGCGTAGGCGCTCTGGATAGAGAGTTCCTTTCTTCAGTGTTCTTCCCCTGACCTTGTCATATCTGGATACATTCTGTCATTTAGATTTTAGTTATTATTTAAGTAAGTAGCTCATCTAATGTACTCACCTTATCATTATATTAGCATGCCACCTTATTTTAATTCTCTCCATGGTATCCATCTATCACGATATGATTTTTTTTTATATATTTATTCATTGTTTAGTTAGTATTTACTGTAGTACCACCATAATGCTAGGATCCATGACATAAAAGCCCTGCTCACAGCTCTTATCTGCAGTGTCTAAAACAGTACCTGATTCATAGTACACTAGCACACATATTGTATTTTATTGAATGAAGAATTGATTTTAACAAATTATTGCAAAATCTGATAGTTTTTATTAATAGCAACAGACTTTTTTATTCTGTTAAATTTTCAGCCCTTCACTCAGGGGGTGGGCCGTATACCCTTCCATTCTGCCTATTAGATAAGAACCTAACAATCTCCCTTCGTTTCACCCTCCTCCTTCATTCCCCTCTCTTTTCCCAACTTGAATTAAACAGTTTTGTTTGTTTGTTTGTTTGTTTGTTTTTTCCCATGAGTGTGTCATTGTTTGTCTATTAATCTCATATTAGTATTGAATATACTGGATATTGCTTTTCCATCTTTGTGATATATTTTACTAAGAAGAATGTTCTTCAACTCCATTCAGGTAAACATAAAAAATGTACAGTCTCCATCATTTTTATGGCTGAATAGTAAATACTTCATGGTGCACATATACCACAGTTCATTAATCCATTCATGGGTTGATGGGCACTTGGGTTGATTCCACATCTTAGTGATTGTGAATGGAGCTGCAATGAACATTCTAATACAAATGTCCTATGGGAAAATGATTTTTTTTCTTTTTTTTATTTATTTATTATTATTTTTTTATTATAGATAAAAATATGCACCATAGATGTGGCCCAACGCATCACCCTCCCTCCACCCAAACCTCCCCCCTCCCTTCCCCTTCTTGGTCCTTTCCTCATAGTCTTGTGGTATAGTTGGGTTATAGCCTTCATGTGAAAGCTATAGTTTAGCTTCATAGTAGGGCTGAGTACATTGGATACTTTTTC